>PVLD010004009.1:0-29318 GCA_004027595.1 Dinomys branickii
ATTTGCATGTCTGTATATGGGTCCATACATCTACAATTCGAAGATATCAATGGATAAAACAACAACTACTGTTGAGACCATATCACCTTGTCTATAGATTAGTTGTGATTGTACTATTTTCTATGATAATTGGTGTCTGTTTGTCAATATGTTTTTGTACTTTTATGTTTCTAAAATAAAAAAAATAAAAAAATAAAAATAAAAAATAAAAAAAATAAAAAATATTGTCTTCATTAAATGAGCTAGAAAATGTCCTTCCTCTTTATTTCTTGGAGTAATTGCATGAATTTTGTATTAAGCCTGCTTTAAATGTTTAGTTAAAAATCAGCAGTGAAATTATCTGGCCCTGGAGATCAAAGTTGTCAAATGTACACACACAGAACTTGTTTTCAAGTTCTGTAGTGATCTTCCCTTTTGTGCCTAATATCACTAATCTGCTTCTTCTCTCCCTTTTTGTCAAACTTGCCAATTCTCCTGTCCTTCTACAACATGAGTGTTAGATCATGTCCCTGAAGCTCTGGCTCTCCCCTCCCTCTCTGTCTTGTCTTCAGAGTCTCACTGTGTAGTACAGGCTGGTACTGAACTCACTATGTAGCCCAAGCTGGCCTCAGACTTGTGGTGTTCCTCCTGCCTCAGCCTCCCGAGTGCTGAGATTACAGGTGCACAACACCACACCTGGCTGTTTCTCTTTTTACTCTCTCTTCTTTATAATGTTTATATTGAATAGAGTGTGCCATTCTACTTTTTGTTTTTATTTTGTTTTAATTTTTGTGTTTTTGGAGGGGAGGGCTGTAGTTGCAATTGTTTGAAATGTCGAGCATCAAACACAAGCCTTAGCATATGCTCGGCAAGTGCTCTGCTACTGAACTGCATCCCTAGCTCCTCATTCTCTTTTTAAATTTACATATGCTTTTCTCTGCCTCTCCATTCTGTCTTTAAACCCATTAGATGAATTTCTTGTTAATGTATACCTTACCCTAAATTTTCCACTTAGTTCTTCTTTGTGTTCTCTCTTTGCTGAGACTTTCAATTTATTATTTGTTTCAAACATATTTATAATTTGCACATTGTAGCATTTTTATTATAGCTACTTCAAAATACTTATGAGATCTTTCTAACGTGTGACATTTTGGCATTTGTGCCTGTTGATTGTCTTTTCTCACTCATATTGAGATCTTTCTATTTCTTAGTTGAATGACTTTTTCACTGAGACCAGGACATTTGGATGATTATGGTGTGAGACTCTGAATCTTAAGTCTTGTCTTCTCCTCTGATGCCCTCCAGCAAGAGAAGACAAGCCCTGCCTCACTGCTGCCCCATGGAGGTGGAGGCAAAGGGCCTCACTGTCACCACTGGCCAGGGGTGGGACTTCAGCAAAGTCACTAGAACTTCACAGATACTGCCTTGCCTAGCAGGGCAGCAATGCCTCTTTACCACTCCCCATGTGCTCTCCACTGACCCTTGGAAGGAGTGGGCTTATTACTTCTAAACAGCAGCTTCCCTGACTCTCGCTTAGGCCTCCTATGACACCACCCCAACAAGAAGACTTTGCTATACTCTGTCAAGGCAAAGTTCAGGCTCCCCTTGTTGTGCCCACTGACAAATCAGGTACTGGGGTGGGGCAGTGCTTTGTTATCACCTAGCAGAGATGATAGTCCTGAATCCTCACTTGGCTTTCTCCAGCACTGCCCCAGGGATGGGCTAAGATGGAGTTGCCTCGCTATACCCTGGCAAGCATGTAAGTCCAGATTCTCCACGTGGCTTTTACTAGGGGTGTGGAAGAGGCACCATGTTTAGTGTTTGGCTGAAATAGAGCAACTAGTCAAAAAACTTTCTGTCTTGATAGGCTGCCTCTTTCCAGGTTCTTTGAGACAGGATCTCGCTCTGAAGTTCAGGCTAGTCTTCAACTCACTATGTGGCCCAGATTGGCCTGGAACTCTATGCAGTCCTCCTGCCTCAGCCTAAGTGCTGGGATTACAGGCATAAACTCCCCCTGCATTGACCTTCCGATATTTGTTTTATGTAGAATTTCCAGTAGTTTTGAATGTATTAATTGGGACAAATAGGGAAAGTATATCTACTTAAGCTTTCCAGAAACAGAACAGTGGATATTTTTTAACATAACCAAATCTGCAGTCTTATTTTATGGGTGTCTTGGTTACTTTTCTCTCCTTGCTGAGACAAAATACCCAACACCCAAAATGAAGGAAGGAAAGGTTTATTTAGTTTACAGTTTGTGGAGGTTTCAGTCCATACTTGGCTGGTTCTGAGGCAGAGTGGCACACAGCAGAGGGCAAACGTTCATGGCAGCAGAGCACAGCAAACACAACCAGCAAAAGGGAGGAATAGCCACACACAGCCTCTTTCCTTCCCTTACATTGTAAACAGGCTACCCCCACCCCGGGGGTCATGTAGCACTCACAGAATCTCCATGCCCTCCTCATCCACAGGCTCAAGATGTATACAGAGTAAGCACCCTGGCTTCCTGCTGAGTCACTCAGCCAAACCTCTAGACTCCCCACATTGACACAATGTATCAACCATAACATGGGTTTTAATTTCAAGTGATAAAAAGGATATCCAACACATCCAAGGGAATTAAAGTCAGCATACCGGAGGGATTCTTGCACACCCATTTTCGGTGTGGCTCAATTCACAACAGCTACAGTATGGAACCAGCCTGGGTGCCTAAGGATGGGTGAATGGGTAAACAAAATGTGGTGTATAAGCACAGTGGAGAATTAGCCATGGAAAACAAAACACTGTAATGTGCAGGAACATTTACCAACTAGAGACCGTCATGTTAAGCAAAATAAGCCAGATTCACAAAGGCAAATATTACATATTTCCCTTATGTGGAATCTTGTTTTTTTCTTATGTGGAATCTTAAAAGAAAAAAAGAATGACATAAAAGCAGAAGGGAGACTGCTGTTAGACAAAAGGAAGGGAACACGAGGGGCTATGTGGAAGGCAACGGTGAGGGTGTTATATGCATGTAGGAAAATACTACACTCAAATCCAATATTTTGTAAAATTAATATGCACTAATAAAAAGACATTAAAAACCCTAAAAAGAACATCCTCATTTCAAGATTGTAAAGAAAATTGCCATATTTTCTTCTACCGGTTTTATAGTTTCATTTTTACTTACCTTGTTGATCCATTTAAAACGTACAATTAGTGTAATATATGGATTCAACTTTTTGTTTTTCCAAATGACTACATGATTATTTTAACAGCTGGTGCTATTTGATGTACAGATGCTCGTAATTATATCTTTGTTGTGGATTGTAGCTTTTAGCATCAGATAGTGCCCTTTTCCACTCATTTAACACTTTTTTTTTTTTTTTTTTATATAAAGTTCAAGCCCAGCCCAGGCAACTTAGTAATTTATTTTTATTTATTTATTTTTTTTTTTTTTCGGGACCGGGGATTGAACTCAGGGCCCTAGTGCTTAGCGGCAAGCACTTAGCCCACTGAGCTGTACCTCCAGCCCTCATTTAACACTTTTAATCTAAATTCTACATTTTCTAATATTAAGGGCACAATCTCTTATTTACTTGTTTATTTATTTGCATTCAACTGATATGCCTTTGCTGATTTTTTTTTCCACTTTTCTGAATCTTTAACTTGGTCTCCAATATATAGCATAGGGATTGGATTGCACTCTGTGAGCTCATTTAAAATCTCTTCCTTCTAAAAGACAAGGTAAATGGTCAGTCATGGTTTGCATATCTATAATCCCAGCTACCCAGGAGGCTGAAGCAGGGAGACCACAAGTGTAAGGGCAGCCTGAGCAATATAGCAAGAACTTATCTCAACAAATAAAGAAAGAAGCAAAGAAGTGGTAAGTTAAAAGTATATATGTTTATTGATATGAAATATATTTATTCTTAGTTCTACTTTATAATGTTCTGTTTACTTTCTATACATCATTTAAACCATTTCAGTATACAGTCTATTTTCTTTGCTCATTTAAAAAAGTATTTCATTTCATTTTAGTTCATGATAGGTTTTTCCAGCACAGAGAGAGAAGTAAAGCAAAATGTAAAATGCCTTTATTGTGGGCGTGGAGAAGACCACAGTAGGGGAAAGAAAGGAAATATGGAACTTCCCAGGGCTTGTCGCAGGCTAAAGAGGCCCAGGCGGGAGGCAGGGATTAGGAGGCAGACCACCTGACATAGCGGACCAGGATTGGGCAGGAGTGTGGGAAAGGAAAAAGGGATATTACACAAAGGAAAGTGGGAAGTCCTAATTTGACTCAGGGGAAGAAAGGTGGTGCTTAGCATATGACCTTTAAAGGCCTGCGCCATATTGGCTTTGACCTCTAGAGGTCAGCGCCATTTTGGTTGGCGCTATACTGGCTGAGCGCCATATTGGCTGGTTGCCATAGTGACTAGGCAGGGATTACAGTGAGGCAAGAAACCAGTTAACATATATAAATTGTATATATTAACAGGTGTGATGTTTCAACACATGCATGCAGCCTCCTTTTATCCCTCCACACACACACTCCCCAGCCTCTAGTAATCATTATGTTCAGGGTAATATTTTTAGCTTCCACATATGAGAAGGAACATGGCATCCTGTCCTTCTGTGTTAGGTTTGTATTTGACTTAACATAATGTCCTCTGTCTCAGCCCATTTTGCTGAAAATGATAGGGTTCCATTCTTCTTTGTGGTTGAATAATTAGATAGATAAATAGATAGATGATAGACAGATGTTAGACAGTTGATAGGCAGACAGATATAGAGGCAGAGACAGAAGCAGAGAAGGACAGACAGACAGATACAAAGAGACAGAGAGACACAGAGACAAGAGAGACAGAGAGAGGTCACCAAAAAGACGTAGCACACATGAGCAGTCCCCCACACTAATGAACACCTGGAAGCTGATGGCCACCACCATGAGCACTTTTGGTAACTGAAGGGACCAAGGGCAACTTGTATTAATCTCACGATGACTCAATAAATTTATTATTAAAATATTTATGCAAATTTTTCTTCTGATGAATACATTTTTGGCAGAATATATATAATTTTTTTCTATATGTGGTCATTGGTTCATGGCCCCTAGATTGCTATTTTTAAATTGCTCTACATCTAGAAAAGTTTGTATTTTTATTTTAGTGGTTACTAAAATGATATGTTAGATTGTTAATCTTATATAATAACACTTGCTCTTTTTTAAATGGTTTCCCTATGAACAGCAAAATTTTAAAACGTGTATAACTTGTAGCCCTTTCCTTCCCCATCTCGCTCTGTGTCTCTGTCTCTCTCTCTGGCTCTGTCTCTCTGTCTTTCTGTCTCTCTCTCTGTCTCTCTCTGTCTCTCTCTGTCTCTCTGTCTCTCTCTCTGTCTCTCTGTCTCTCTCTCTGTCTCTCTCTGTCTCTCTGTCTCTCTCTCTGTCTCTCTGTCTCTTTCTCTGTTCTCACGGCAAAAATCAAAAATCGGGTCAAACTCCGCAGGGGATCAAAGAACTCATTCAGAACAAATGGAGATTTAATTAATTTTAATTTAGAACCAGTTGAACCGGTCATTGCCCCCCATTCCTGATCAGAGAATGTGGCCCTTAACTGCCTTTGTTCTGCCTTATATACATTTTTGGTTTCCATGGTAATAGATTGGAATGTTTAGGCCTGGCCACAGTTGTTTACCTTGCACCATGTGACCAGGTTAGGCTCTGGCCACAATGATATATACTTTAACAACTTAGGCAAGGAGAAGAATTCCAGGACAAAGTTGGGACTGCAAAGTTAACTCTTTACAACCCCTCCAGGATGTTTCTCAAGACACATTTTGAGGCTTGTCTATCTTAAAATGTTGTGCTAAAAGTCACCACCCCTTACATTGTCTCTCTGTCTCTGTCTCTCTCTAGGTCTCTCTGTCTCTGTCTCTGTCTGTCTGTCTCTCTCTGTCTCTCACTGCCTCTCTGTCTCTGTCTCTCTGGGTCTCTGTCTCTCTTCCTCTCTCACCTCTCTGTGTCTCACTCTCTCTCCCCTATGGCCCAGTTTTACACCCTAGTGTTCTCCTTCTTTACCTATGCTTATCTATTTTTCCCTTTGTTTACCTTTGTGCTCATAAATATGGTCAAAATCCTGCCACTTGTTAGCTGCCCTTTCACTCTATTGCAGGTGAGGCAGTTAGAAATTCATTGTTTTCTGTTCTCTTTTCCTGCCTTTGTAAGTAGATGAAACCTACTTTGTCAGGACCTGGGGTATTTACACTCTATTCTGTTGCTGCCTGTCTTCCTCTGACATTAGACCTGCAGTAACTTACATCCAATGCTTACCATCATGTCTTCTGCTAAAGTTTCCCGACCAGGCTTATTTAGTTGAGTTGTTTGCCATAGTAGATTCCTCAGCAGGTGCTCATGGGTACAACATTGTTGGTGTTCCTGAATATTTAAAACCTATCTTCAGCCTTCATACTTGCAGCATAGCTCAGCTAAATAAGCCTTGCTTGGTATTTTCTTTTATTGAATTTCCTGAGAATGTTATTCCACTGACTTATGACTTTGAATGTTAATGTGAAGAAGTATGATGCCATCCTGATGGCATGTCCTTCAAGGAATATTTCTGCCTAGTTGTGTAAGATCTTCTTTATCTTTCAAGTCTAATCATATTCTGAGATATGCATCAGTACTGACATTCTGTGGCACTTTCCTCTGAAATACTGTGTGCTGTCTTGATATGTAGATTGAAATCTGTGTTTGGGCAAAGCTTTCATAAATTACATTTTTAAACAGTTATTCCCTGTTTTAGTTTCCTGCTTTGTGGATCCCAGTTATGCACGTATTGGGTCTCCCTTCCCTGTTTTCTCTATCTGTCACGTTCTCTCTGTTATAGGGTAGCTTTTCAAGCTTAATTGTTTTATTGTTGAATTATACATAACACTATTTTAACCATCTTACAGATACAGTTCAGTGGCATTAAGTACATTATAGTGTTATGCAACCATTACCTTTAGCCATCTCCAGAAATTTTGCATTGTCCAAAATTAAAACTCCATGTCCATTAGACAATAACTTACCACGTACACCTGCCTCTTATAACTACTATCCTACTTCCTGTTTCTATGAATCTGACCTCCCTCAGTCCTCATGTATTTGTTTATTGTCACTTAAAACCATATATTCAAGGCCCATTCATGTTGTTCCCTGTATCAGAATTTCCTTCCTTTTTCCAGGCTAAATAATATTCTGTTGTATGGATGCACCACATTTTGTTTATCCATTTATTTCATTGACAGATACTTGGGTTACTCCCACCTTTTCACTTTAGTGAGTAATACTATTATGAACACTGATGTTCAAATATGTTTAGGTCCCTGCTTCCTATTTTTTGTATGTATACTCAAAAGTAGAACTGTTGTATGAAATGATAGTGTATGTTTAATTTTTTGAAGAACCTCCATACTGCTTTCCATGGTGCTTGTACCATATTACATTCCCACCAGTAATGCGCAAGGGTTCCAAATTCTCCATATCCATGCCACTCATTTTTTGAGTTGCAAAAAAATAGCCATAGAGCCACCCTAATGGATGTAAAGCAGTATCTCACTGTACCTTTGATTTACACTTCCCCGAAGAGTAGTGACCCTGGGCATCTTTTCATGTGATTAGAGGCTGTTTGCAAATCTTTAGAGAAATGTCTCCTTGATTCCTTTACCCACTTTTTCATTTGATGGGGTTTTGTTGTTATTGTTGATATTGTTGCTGTTGTTATTGAGTTCTAGAAGTGACCTGCTTTTCTCTATCTTTTTAGCTGAGAGTTTTATTACTTTATCTCCTACATTTAGGATTTTGATCCATTTTGCCTTAATTTTTGCACATGAAGGCAGACAAAAGTCCAATTTCATTTTTTTGAATCTGGATAGCCATTTTCTCAGCAGCTTTTGTAGAGGAGACTGTCTTTTCTCCATTGAATTGTCTTGGAATCCTTGTTGTAAGTTATTTTTCAAAAGGATAAGATCATGACTTCATGAAAATATAAAATAGACACATCTAAATTATTTTATGTAACCCATTGCACTAAGCTATTACAACCAATTTAAAGACAAATAACAGAGATGTACATGGACCATGAAAGGCATTTACAAATAAATACATGTCTAATTGGCCCTTCGTGGGAAAGATGGGGTAAAACATACACTAGTTGCTGCTATAAGAAGTTTCACGGGGGCAGGGGATGTAGCTCAGTGGCACAGCACCTACCTGGCAGGCACAAGGTCATGAGTTTGATTCCTAATACAAAAAAAAAAAAAGAAATTATCATGAACTGAGTGGCTTAAAACAGCAAATTTGCTCTTCTACAGGTCAGATGTCTGAAAGAGGTCAACTCTCTCCCTCTGGAAGCTCTAGAGGAGAATTTGTAATCTTGTTTCTTCCAGTCTGTAGAGGCTGCCATCATTCTGTGACACGCCTCCCTCCAGCCTTGGCTTCCGTGGTGGCACCACCAGTCTTCGTTACAAAGCCACAACTTTACTTGGGCTCACGTTCTTTAGTCCATAGCTGGCTGGCTCCTAGGCAGGTAGGCACAGTGCAAGGGTCTGGCAGAGGAAATCTGCTCAGCATATGGCAGCTGGGAAGAAAGGGCGAAAGAGTCAGGGACACAAACCTTTCCAGGTCCGCACCCCAAGACCTGCCCCTTCCAATAGACTCCACCTCCTAACAGCAAGTCAGCTAGAGGCCACCATGACACTTGAGATTTGGGGCCATTTTAGATCTAAACCTTCTCCTCTTACACTTAACCCTCCTGTCTCCCTTTTGTAAGTCCCTCTGTAATTACACTGGAGCTTTCTAGACAAAGAATCACCTCATCTCAAGATTCCTAATTTAATTGCACCACACTGTTTCTTTTGGCATGTAAAATAACATATTTCAGAGTTTCAGGAATTAAGATGTGAACACCTTTTTTTTTCTTAGTTATTTGAAACCAGCTCTCACTATGTAGTTCAGGCTGGTCTTGAACTCACTGTGTAGCCCAGGGTTGCCTCAAACCCACAGAGATCTTCTGCATCAGCCTTCTGAGTGCTGGGATTACAGGTATGCACCACCACACCCAGCAGGATATGAACATTTTTGAAGGCCATTCTGCTGCCTACTGGTATCAATTATTCCTCGCACAAGAATTTTAATCTGAATATCTATGGATAAAATCAGTTGCATTGCTAATAGTTATATACAATCTGCCAATTTATAAAGTAGAACAAAGATACTTGTACAAATTCAGGATGGGGATAATACCGAAGGGAGGGATTAGTTTTTCAGTGACCTTCACAGCATAATTTTCCATTGAAGACACCCAATAATCCTTTTCACCCATTTCAAAGCTGCTCACAATTTCTCCTGATAGCTCTACCTTGTTTTAATCCTTTACTTCTGTCATGCTCTTTTTTCGTTTCTAACCTTTACAAGTTTCACCATACTTCCAGCTATGTTATCTCAAACTCCTCTTAATTTAGTGTCCATTTCTGCAGTGGGTTTGTCTTGTCTTCCATTTATTTCTTAATTTCCCTTAGCCATGATGTCCAGTTGATAGCTGGTCACCTTCTTTTGTCACGTTATTCTCATCCTGAGTTCTTAATTTCTACTTTGTGGTCTTTTCTTATAGTTGGAACTATTTCACTGAGGTTTGGGGTAGGTTTGAGTTTTGTTCGTTTTTCTTAGTGTATGTTGGATGGTTGGAGTGAATGCAAAAGTAAAGCAAAGGAAATATTTGCTAACAGTTATAAAGCATCCTTATTTAGTCAACCATATAGGAAGTCTGTAATTGTATAATTATAAGCCTGTGAGCTACTTCTCATTGGTTGATCTTGAGTTGTTTTTCTTTCATTTAGGCATTTATAAGAAATAGCTTAAGTGTCACTGATGTTTGAAAATCCAGTAAGATTAAGGTACTACAGCCTGACTGGTTTTGTCTGCTTGGATATTCTTCAAAGCTGTCTCCATCTTAATTTACTTTAACGCACCAGGCATGGTGGCACATGCCTGTAATCCCAGCACTCAGGAGGCTGAGGCAGGAGATCAATGCAAGTTTAAGGCCAGCCTGGGCTTCCTAGTGAGTTCAAGGACAAGCTCAATTACATAGCAAGACCTTGTCTCAAAAATAGTAACAATGAATTTGTGTTAGCAGATCCAACACCAATCTAGGTGTTTCCATGATGGTACATCAGAGCTGAGGTAAAGGACATAACCCTGGTAATCTAAGTGGGCCTCATCAATGGCATGAGAGGCCTGTGAGTAAGGCTGAGGCTTACTCAGGAAGACAAAATTCCACATGATCACCTGGCATGCTCTGCTCAAGAGTTCCAGCTCTGCTTTCTAGGTGGCTTGCAGAGGGACTTCAGCCTCACCTCACCATCAGGGGAGCCCAGCCCCGCAGTAAATCCCCTGGTTCTGTTTTTCTGCTGAAGCCCCATCAGTACTCTATATAACAAAGGTAGGCGCGCGCCTTCCCTCTGTACCAGCCATCCCAAGGACCCCTGTGTCAGCCTTGCCATTTCCTGGGCTGGAAGACCAGGTCTGATCTGCCTGCCTCCTGTCACTCCTCTCCCCAGGCCCAGCCAGCAGCCAGAGTGGGCTCTGAGAAGCCCACCTTCCTGTTCATTAAAGGCCTGTTGGAGTCCAGGCCCCCAGGCCTCTGGGCCCTCTTATCCCAGTCACTGGCCAAGCCCCAGGGCACTCAGCTTCCTGGTGCAGCCAGCAAATCCCAGCCAGCTCAGCCTCTGGAGGGGAGGGCTGGCCACAGCCCCTACTTTGGAAGCCAAAGTGCAGCAAGTGCTCAGCATCTGCCACAAACTGATCGCACGGTGCAGTTTGATATTCTCCTCCCTCCTTTCCTCTAACCCGTCATAACATGGAACCAAAGAAATTAGTTTGGGGCTTAACAATGGGAATTTCATTGTCTCTGTAATTTAACAGAGATGATTAGGAAAAGAGTACGTTTCCCCTTAAGGAAACAAACATGTGCTTTTGACTGATATGTAGTGTTGAACTGAGTTTTTGGTTTGATTGTTTCCCAGTGGTGCTTGCTACTAAAATACATTCTGCTGTTTGTTGATTCTTCAATATGTCCAAGAATATAGGATTATTGAACCACTTTTCTTCAGGGTCATAAGCAGTTGGGAAACGCTGGTTCTGCCCCTGTTGCAAAGGCCCCTGCCACCGCCTTTGTGACTATCTTGGACGGAAGCCCCCTCGCGTCTTGCCCAACAGGGTGGAGTCCGTGACCCCAAAGCTCTCTTTCCCTGCGTGGAATTCTGCCAAGCACTAGCTCCTTAGATGAAGCCCTCGGTACCTACAGCCACTCTGAGGGCCAGGTCCCAGGTCTGAAGGCACCCTCCCCTCCCCTCCTCTGCAGTCCCCGCAATCCTCCCCTCTCCCGCGTACCCCCTCCTGCACCACCCCCCCAGGCGAGGCCCCTTCCTGTTCCACCCCCGCCTTTGACTCGCTGCCATTCTATCCGCTCCGAGATAAAGTAGCACTTTCTCCGAGCCCAGAACTTTCCAGCTCGCTCACACAGACCAGGCTCAGGAGGGAGTCACTGAGATGCTCCAAAGCTGCGGCTTCCCAGGCCGCGGAGCAGGTGCGCCGCCGCCACCTGGCTGCCGTTGCCATGGGAACCGCGCGGCGTCGCGGGCAGATAGCCGCGCCTGGCGAGGCCACCTCGGGACGAAGGCTGGCTTCTCTCGCCCTGCAGCCCCTCCTTGCGCTGTCTCGGCCGCGGCCTCGCCTTCTGCTGAGCCCTCGCCCGCGCGGGCTGAGGCGTGTGGCAAGGTCGTGGGTTCAGAGGCACCGCCGCTGCGAGTGGCTCCCGCGGTGTCGCCACTGCTGTAAATCTGAATGACAATCCTAAGGGTGCTCTTGAGGAGCCAAGAGGGAAAGTGGCCCTTCAGCCCTTCGCAGGAAAGAAGAATAGCGAAATGACCCTCATGGAGGGGGATTTCTCTGCCCTGCTAAGCAGCCATCCTCCACCTGTATTAGCACAGCAAGCCGCCCGGCCGCAGTGTCTGCCCTCTCCTCCGCATCCTGCACGGGCTATTGGAATTAAATGCTGCCTTGACAGGGTCCTAACCATGCCCTTCCTACCCTGAAACCTTCACTGCTCACCACTGCCTGCTGGAAAAAGCCAAAGCTCTCAGTGCCTGAGAACCTAAGTTCTGCACAATCCCTCCTCCCCTAGCACCAGCCTGAACCCCAGCCCCGTCCAGCCTGCCCTCACACAGCCCGGTCAACATGTGGGCTCCCTGAAAGCATTCCCTGTCAGAAATGCCATAAAGCAAGTACAACATGGTGTCTATTTAGCAGGGGCTTGACTTGTGATTATAGAAACTTCGATAATAACCCACCCCCTCCTCTGGAAAAAAACACTCGGTGCTGCAGGGAAAAGATGCAAGTCCATAATGTTTGGTGCTAGAAGACAAGACAGCATCAGAATCACTTTCACCCAGACTTTCTCAGACGCTGCTGTGGGAAGGAAGATGGCATAAAGGGTTAGGTGAACTCCACCGAAATCATAGATGCATTGCCCTTCGATCCAGCAGTCACCCGTCAGCAAATCAATTCTACAAATCTCCCTGCACGCAGAGCAAGGGCAACTGGCCATTATTTACTGGGGCCTTCGCTGTAATGACAAGAGATTGGAAGCATCCCCAGGGGTCCCAAGGGACTAGTTAGGCTCTAAAATGTACCCCCTACAGGGACACAGGTTGTCAAAGATGACAGGGAACTCTCCATAGCCAATATGAAACCATTTCCCTGGCATGTAAGTAAGTGGACAGCACATCTCGCCTTTTAGCAAGGGAAAATCAAAACACATCTTCATATATAATTACATAAACACTGGAAATGTACACAGGAATCACTTTTTGGCAGTGCTAGGGCTGGAGCCCAGGGCCTCATGAGTGCTAGGCAAGTGCTCTGCCCCTGAGCTAAACCCCCAGCCCAGCACCATTTTGCTTGTTGAACCATATAATGAATCTTCCATTGGAAAGTTAAATAATCTTTTAAAACAATTATACTTAGCTGGGCATGGTAGCACATGTCTGTAATCCCAGCACTCAGGAGGCTGAGGCAGAAGGATTATCATGAGATCGGGGCCAGCCTGGGCTACATAGTGAATTCAAGGCCAGCCTGAACTACACAGCAAGACCCTGTCTCAAACTAAAAATAAACATTAAAAAAATTACAGTTAGATAAACAAAACGTTTTTAAGTCTGTAACTTCACAAAAATATGTGAAGTTGGGCCTCACTGGCAAGATAATCTCTGCATGTACTCTCTCTCCCTCCCTGTAGGAAGTGTCTGTGGGGTCAACATCACCTCCTGTTCATCTTCATGTATCTAGGAGTGAGCACATAGTAGGTATTCAAATATTTATTGAATGGAAGGCTATTGCTTTGTGAAAGCTGACAGCCACAGATAAAAATGCCAGATCAGGCCCAGGGCAGAGGACTAGGACTGTTTACTTGACTGAACAAGGATCACCATAGTGATGAGGCAGCGGGAGAGACAGCCCTGCGGTTGCTACCAGCAGCCTGAGCCGCCAGGCCCCGCCTCTCCAGAATGAGGGGCGCATTGCCGGCTGCAGCTTTATGTGGCTTTTAGGGGGTTAAGTTTTATTCATGTTAACAGCAAATGTTTAAATATGCATTATCCCCCTGAACCTCTAGCTGTGTTACAGGGGCCTTGGTTTTCTTGCCATTTTTTTCCTTTGCTGATTAGAAGAAAAAAACAGGAAATGAAATCTGGTTTATATATAATTTGTCACACATGTAACATATCCAACTTTGTAAGCACTCCAAGTTTTCATTAACTCTGCTGAAATATATTTACATTAAGACTCTCTCAGCCCTAATGTCGTTAGTTTCAAACTTCCAAACTTAGTTGTTCTGCTCAAAATGCAGATTGGAGCCAGATGGAGGCCCAAGCACCCCCATCTGACCTCCCTTCCCATCAGTCCCTCACAAGTGGCAGAAAAGTCTTCTGTCTCTGGAGGAAGCAGAAAGAGGAAGAAGGGGAGGAAGGCGAACCCTACCGTCATGGGCAAATAAGAGGGGTCACTGTCCCCGGACCACAGCGTCTGCACCCAGCCGAAACCCGAGAATGGACACGCCACCCAAAGAGGCGAGAAGTGCCCAGTGACTGCTCGCGCCCTGACCCCAGGAAGGACAAGAAGCTGCTGCAGCACACAGGGAAGAGAGCCCGCCCCTGCCCAGGAGTCAGCAGAGGCAGGCACGCTGTGCTGAGTAATGATGACAAGAATGTTAGATATTACATTAACACCTAGCCAGGAATCTGCAAGCATTTTTGAAGGCCAGCACGGTGATAAGATGTCATACCTAATGTCAGAGCATTATGAGCAAAGGACGTCCATCGCGAAAACTAAGATAGGAGATGGACAGATAGATAGATGACAGCTAAATCGATAGGGTCTCTTCTTCAGCACTGGGGACTGAGCCCAAGGCCTGTGCGTGCTAGGCACATCCTCTAGTACTGAGCTACACCCTGGCCCCCATTTCTTATTTTCACACAGGGTCTCACTAAGTTGCCTAGTCTGGCCTTGAACTTACAATCCTCCTACCTCAGCGTCTCGAGTAGCTGGGGTTATGGGGATGCACCACCACTCCAGAATAGTTACGACTGCATTTTCCTGGGAAACAATAGACTATACTTCACCCATAAAAGTTAATTCTAAATAGGTCAAACTAAAGATTAACTTTACAAAAGCAATAGAGGGGATGAACAGTGAAATAAACGCTACTTGGTAACTTGAGATTAGTGGTATAGAAGATCAAGCCAGGAGATTCACCTAAAATTGTCCTGAAAAGTGTAAACAGGCAAAGAAATAAACTTAAGAAATGTGAGTTTAAAATGACCAGACATGAGGGCAGGCCCAGAAACGCTAGGATTAGCATAACAGGAGTTCCAAAAGGAAAGAACAGATCAAATAGGCGTGAGGAAGCAGTGGAAGGTTCAGTGCAGAGGGTGAGGGGAATCTGCACCCAAGAAAGACATTCGTCTACCAGCTGACAAGGCTCATTCAGTGCCAAGCAGAGTGAGAGAAAGTAAGACAGAATTTTCAAAAATCCAGGCAGATTGCAGTAAAAACTTTAGAGCACCAAAGATAAAAGGAAAATCCTAACTGCTTCCAGAAAGAGAAAACAGTTTATCACAACAGAGTGAAAATCAGCTTGACATCCGATTTCTTATCAAATCTGGATACTAGAAGTTAGTAATTTCACTAACATTCTGAAGGAAAAAATATTGTTAACCAAGACTCCAGTAGCCAGCCAAGCTAGCATTCAAGTGTGGATGCAAACTGAAGGCATTTTAAAAGACTTACAGGTTCTAGGACGTTGGATGCACAAAAACAGTTCTAAGAATCAACAGATGGGACCACGTCTAACTAAAAAGCTTCTTCATGGGCTGGGGATATAGCTCAGTGGAATAAGCACTTGCCTAGCAAGCGCAGGGTACTGAGTTCGATCCCCAGTACTGCAAAAAAAATAAATAAATAAATAAATAAATAAATAAAGGGCTGGGGATATAGCTCAGTGGAGTAAGCTCCTGCCTAGCAAGCGCAGGGTCCTGAGTTCAATCCCCAGTACCGCCAAAAAAAAATAAAAATAAATAAATAAATAAATAAATAAAAAGCTTCTGCATGGCAAAAGAAACAACCGAGTGAAGAGATGGCCTACAAAATGGGGAAAAATTGCCAGCAATTCCTCAGAGGACTAATACCTAGAATATATAAAGAACTCAGAAAATTAGGCCCTCCTCCCCAAACAAAAGACCTGTTAAAAAAAAAAAAAAGGGCAAGCAAACTGAATGTTCCTTCTCGGAAAAGTACACATTGGCAATGCAGACATGAAGAGGTGCTCAGCATCCCTGCCTATCTGAGAAATGCAAATTAAAACAACACTGAAAGTCCAGAAAGCATGGCTATCATCAAGAAATCCAATAAGGGTATATCAGTCAGGGTTTAGAGAAACAGATTTAACACAAGATATACAAATGTACAACAAATTACCTATTTGGCTTACAATGGTCAGCTACAGGGTTAGATAAGAAAGTGTGCAGAGGGTGTCTGAACACTGGAGATTGGAGAGCCCAGGCCTGGGGCCTGGAGCTCACCGCAGTGTCCATGCAAGTCCGTGTCGAGGGCTGTTGAGTCTGCGATGAAATGCTGATGGATCTACGATGAAGGCCGGAGAGCCAGCACCAGAATGCTGAAGAGTCCCAGGCGGAGGCCGAAGAGTCTGCACCGGAAGCCGGGAGACGACCAAGCTGAAGGGGAAGACTGGAGCTCCTCCGAAGAACCACCAGCCGGTCCTTCCTCGGTTCCCTTTTTATACGGTCTGCCAGCTCTGGGTGGGTGGGGCTGGTCCTCCACACCCGCACCCTCTGCGTGCCTTCCTCTTGCACAGGTTTAGGATGAATACAAATAAGCACCCCAGCTCCTTTCTGAGTCACATAGTTAACCTTCTAAACTTCCCAAATTAACATAATAAACAACATCCCAGAAGGGTTAGGGCATGTCCTTTTTACCCCAAGATTTACAACTGCTGAGTCACTTAGCCAAACCTCTAAACTCCCCAAATTGACACAATGTATCAACCATAACAAAGGGCCAGGGTGGCAGCACACACCTGTAATCCCAGCACTTGGGAGGCTGAAGCAGGAGAATCACCTCAAGTCTGAAACCAGCTTAGACTACGTCGTGAATCCAAGGCCAGCCTAAACTACACAGCTGTCTCAAAAAAAGGAAAAGAAGAAATATCAGGTAATAAATGCTGGAAAGGCTGAGTAGCTTTGATGGGGCCTTCTGCATTGTTGGTGGGAGTGTAAACGAACTCAACCTGTATGGAAATCAGTATGGAGATTACCCAGAAAACTAAAAGGAGAACTTCCATTTGACCTGGCTCCAACATTTCCCTTTAACATACCTCCCTGAAAGAGTTATAAACATCATATTACAGTGACACACGCACACCCGTGTTTACAGCCACACAATTCATAATACTGAAGTCTTGGAAGTAGCCTGTGAGCCCATCCACAGATGAGTGGACCAAGAAAATGTATTTACACACAATGGATTATTATTCTGCCATAAAGAAACTTGAGCAATTAGTTGGAAAATAGATGCCCCTTGAGACTATAATGTTAAGTGAAATAAATCACAACACAAGCTTACGTATCACATGGTTTCTCTTATATAAGAGCCCCGAAGTGTAAATAAACAGCAAAATAAAGAGAGATAACAGGAGGTGGGAAGACAGCTCTTTCTTGGGGGGAGGGGAGAGGAGAGGAGGGGAAGTGGATGAAGACAGAATCAAGAAGTGCTCTGCCCATGCACCAACTTCCACAAGGAGCATAGACATCATGTGCTGCAGACACGTACTAACAAAGAAATGAAATTTTTCAAAAATGTATAGGTTCATATCACCTTTAAACTTTTCCCTCAAAGAACCCACGGAAGCAAAACTTATAGAATAGGATAAATAGTAGAGGGAGAAACAATGTCAAAACCTAGAGTTCGTGCATAGGCATTCAACCGGCAATTTCCAATCTGAAATGAGCTCCCCCAGGAGGGAAGCCACCGCAGGAGAGGGGAGCATCGGGAGGGAAGCACAAATCACTCTGAAGTGCACATTGTTTCTGTCCAAATCGAGAGCCAGGCTTCTCGCAAATTACCCAACTAGAGCTGCCACACTTCTGAAAATAATGTAATTCGCCCTTCTTAATAAACTGCCATGATTCACTCAATAATTGGACCAGTGAAACAGCTTTGCTTTTTGTAAGTGAATGAAACCATAGATTTTGTACCCTTAAACTCACTCTGTGGCAGGGGTAAGAGAGCAGATAAGATCTAAAAAAATTATTTAAGTTATCACATAGCCTTTGCAGCACCTTTTAAATGAAGATACCTCAGATCAGGCTGGCTGGAGCGCTCAGGATGGGACCCTGATCGGGAATGATCCAGGGCTGTAAAGGGAAAACAGGCTGAAACCGGACAGCCTCCCGCCTTGGACTTAATGCCACAGCCTCCCACTCTGCCCCTGAGCTTTGAGCCCAGGCTGACAGATGCCCCAGAGAGAGCACTAAACTGCTGAAATGTGGAAGACAAGAATTCCTGACACAGTGGTTCCTAGACTTACAATGGGGCTGAGTCCTGATTAAGTCCTCCAATGGCTGAAAACATCCTAAGGCGAAGACACACTGAGGCCAGGCGTGGCGCTGCACACCTATGATCCCGGCACTCAGCAGCTGAGGCAGAAGGTTCGCCATGAGCTCCAGGCCTGCCAGGGCTCCATAGGGAGAGCCTGTCTCGGAGAAAAAAAGAAACTGCACTGAATATACCTGACCACTGAAGTCCCACTTAGCAGCACAGTGCACCCCGGTGCCCCTGTGTCCGAGAACTCAGCACGGATAAAGCTGTGGTGACTGCCACCAGCACCTGTGAGAGCTCACACCACACACCCTGGCTGGGGAAGAGCCACGCTCCAAATCCAAAGTCCCCTTACTGTGGGACACTTCATGTCATTGTAAGGTGAGTCCTCTTAAGGCAGGGACTATCATACATCAGTATATTAAACTGAGGAGAAATATCTCCTCTCCTCTGAAGTCCCACAAAGAACTTTGCATGCCTGAGGACAATAGGAAGCCAGGTGTGGCTGACTGAATGCAGCTCTTCCGCTGCTCCGGCCACAGCCCCCAGTGGGATGCTCTTCCCCACTCCGTAACCATGGACTCAGCCCATGGGCTGAGAGCAGGTGCTATAGGAGAAACACCTGACGTGTCTCTCTGTGCTTAGGTTGCCCTCCCCAGCCCCGGCCCTTACCCCAGATGAGCATGGCCCTGCCAGTTCTGGGAAGACAGGAGATGAGCCACAGGAGCCACCGGCCTGCCACACACAGGAAGCAGGTGACAGCTAGCTCTGCGACAGACATGAGAAGTGATATCTGAGCCTTATCACAATGGCTGCCCTCACCTTTTATAGAACAAACCACTCTGATTTAAGAAGAAAAGACTACTTTCAGGAACACACAGTAACATGAGCACTCTTGCAGGCCACTGGCAGGGGTGCAGGGAACCTTTTAGAACAATTCAGCCATCAGGGGCCTTCAAAATACTGGTGCCCGCTGCCCGGGAATCTCACTTCTGATATTGACCCTCAGGAGTAGCCCTGAACAGCGAGTAGAACACGGTGGTCATGTGGTTTATAATAGAGAGAAGCACTGACTGGCTGCTTGTCCTCTAAGATTTCTATCTGCTTTCTTTTATTCGAGCTTACAGCACTGTGAGGCCCTGCAGGGGCCCAGGCAGGTGGAATCGCTCTCACCAGGGCACACAGAGGTAGAAGCAGGCTTCAAACCAAGCCCTCCACTTGGCCCGCTGTCCTGCCTGCAGCCGCCAGCAGAAAGGTATGGGATTCACTCACATTATGGAATGTTGAGCAGCTACTTAAGAGAAAGTACAGCAACATCTTAAACACTTTAAAAGTAGATTATAGAGGGGATGTGAGAGGAAATAAGACAGGCCATGTACGTGTAACACCTACTCACAGGGAACACACTCCTGATGCACTGCAAACATGTACTAATAAAATAAAATAAATTGATTATGATATAAGGCCATATAGAAAAAAGTAAAATACAAAATTAACTGCCTAAAATGCTTCCTAGGATAAGGCAGGGTATAAATATGTTAATAAATAAAAATAGAACACATAAAATCGAAGAAATATGTAAGTTACAGCTATGGGGCACTGCTCACTTGAAAGACAGTGACCACCGGGTATGGTGGTACATGCTTGTAATCCCAGCACTCGAGAGGCTGAGGCAGGAGGATCATTGTGAGTTCGAGACCAACCTGGGCTACAAAGTGAGCTTGAGGTCAGCCTGAACTGCATAGCAAAACCCTGTCTCAAAAAGACCAAAAAAAGCAAAAGAAAGAAAGACAGTGATCAGGGTGTCGTCCCAGCACCAAGGTGAGGAGGGAGGAGTGGCCGACCCCAGAATTTGAGACTAGCCTGGACAGCACAGCAAGACCCTGCCTGGAGGGGAAAAGGTGACATGCCAAGTGTTTATCAGGCTGTGGAACAACCAGAACTCGTAGACATTGTTGGTAGGAGTATAAATCAAAAAGTATTTTGGCAAATTTTTTGTTAAGTATTTCTCCAACCTTCTGACTCAGTAGGCTTCAAACTAAGACCTCAGAAATTCTACCCCTGAGGTACTGATTTGGAATAAGTGATGTACCATCACACAAATAATTGTACAACAGTGTTGGTTGTAACTTTATTTGTAATACAAAAAGATGAAAACAACTCAAATGCCCATCAACAAGAAAATGGATATGAGCTGTCGTGTCCAGGATGAGTTCCTCGCCAGAGGATGCCAATACCAGAGCCGTGACCTTGGACTTCCAGAGCTGTGAGGTGGCTGGGCGTGGTGGCACACACCTATAATCCCAGCATTCAGTGGGCTGAGGCAGGAGGATGCTTTCAAGTTCAAAGCCAGCCTGCACTATATGCTGAGTTCACTATGCCTGAACTGCATAGAGAGACCCTGTCTCAAAAAAGAAAGCAAGAACTGTGAGACAAGGAAACTTCTTATCTTTATAAAGTATCTGGTCTTGGGCATTTCATTATAGTAACTGAAAAGGAACCAACTCAACACCCTCAAGTGCCTTATGTAACTCTGCAGTACCCCTGACCCATTCCTTCTAAGAGAGTGGAGCATGGACAGGGCAGTTGTCCCTCTTGCCTCTTTCACAGGACAGAGAGGGGTGGGGAGGGCTTGGGTCAGGGGAGCTCACCTGGGCTCCGATGCTAAGGAAGTGGACATTATGGGGGCAGCAGAGACGGGCAGCCAATTGCCCAGACTGAGCCTGACAATAGAGTCTTCAAGGTGTTAGGGCAAGTCAGGGACCCTGACCCAGAAGGGAAGGGTGAGCAGAAGCCAGGGAGCCGGAACAGCAAGGGCAGCCACCCACGCAGGCCCTGCCAGGCCCTGGCGACACTGCCCGGGACACCAGTTCCCCTGCAAAGCTCACAGTGTTGGAGAGCTGAAGACAGGAGGGTGGGGCTGCCACATGACAAAGGACACTTGGGACATGCCTCAGCCAGATCCTGAAAGATGATGACCTAAAGGCTCCTGGGGTGACACCAGCAAAACCCAGAATTCAGGCTCTAGAAACACCAAATAAGACAGGTTGCTTCCTAAGTTCTAGTTGGGAGCAAGTGGAGCTGTGAGGTTCGTGGGTCAGTGTTGGCCCCACAGGTGGCTCCAACCTAGAGTAAGTGCAGGGGTGCACCGGGAAGGAGACACAGCAAAGCACCCACAAGAATTAGCTCTGGTCCCTGAACAATGGGACTGCAAATGGTTTTCCTCCTTCTTTGTGTTTGCGGGTTCTTTACAAATTTATAATAAAAGAAAAACCTTAAAATGTATTTATGGACATGTGACTGCACATAAAATAGTGCTTGTCAAATATTTTTGTCTCAGAATATTTTTACCTCTTAAAAAATCATTGCAGATTCTAAAGAATTTTTACTGATGTGGTTTATGCCTGTCAGTTTGACTGTGGTAGAGGTGAAAATGGAGGATAATTTAAAATATTTATGTAGCTGGGTGTGATGGTGCACACCTACAATCCCAGGAGTCTGCGAGACTGAGACAGGAAAACTGAAGTTCAAGCCCAGCCTAGGAAACTTAATGACATAGTGAGACCTTGACGCCCCTCAAAAAATTAAAAAGGTCTGGGGATATATCTCAGTGCCAAGGCCCTGGGTTCAATCCCCAATACTGAAACATAAGAATGTGTTATGGCTTGTATCTAGATGCCCCTGCAAAGCCCCATGCTCTCGCAGGTGGGACTTTTTGCAGCTGGCTGGATCTAGGGTATATGATGCTGGGATTAAGAGTAGGAGGCACTAAATTAGTCCACTGATGGATGTGGATGATGGGAAGACCATGCTGGGCGTGGGTGGCACCACCCCAGTGGCTCAGAATGTGGCAGGATGTAAACGGAGGTTCATTCCTCTCTGCCCAGCCATGGACTGTTTCTCCTCTGAGAGTCCCCTCTGCCATGCTGCCCTGCCTTTGAACTAGCCCAGTGGACTGAAACCTCTACAAACTATAAGCTGAAATAAATCTTTCGTCCTTTAACTTGTGAGTGTTGAGTATTTTGTCCCAGCAACAAGAAAGTAATTAAAGCAGACGTCAGTACCAGGAGCGGGGCCATTGCTGTGACATTACCTGGCCACATGGTTGAGAGGCCTTTGGAACTAGCTTGTGGAAAGAGTCTGGGGACGTTTGGAGATGCTGTCTGAAGCAGTCCTGGAATGCTGTAAGCTAAACTTGATGGGAGATTCTTGTCAGAGCTCAGAAGACCAGGAAGCTGGCAAAAATGCAGCTGGAAAAGATGAGGCTCAAGACATTCCACTTGGAAAAAAAGGACTCCATTGGCAGCTGGACTCCAAGGCAATATGTGTTATGCTTTGGCAGAAAATTTGTCTGCACTTTGTTGGAGCCCAGAGACTTTTCAGGAAACTGAGATTAAGTATGGCAGACTAATTAATCTGGATGAAGACATTTCAAGGTAGTCTAATGAGATGGTGACATGACCACTGTTGTCCATCAAGAGCAAATGGACCAGCAGAATGATTTAAAATTTTTGAGCATGGTGGTACACATCTGTAATTACCTGGCCATGAACCAACAGGACCTGGGAGGCTGAGGCAGGAGGATCATTGCAAGTTTGAGACCAGCCTGGGCTAGAAAGTGAGCTCAAGGACAGCCTGAACTGCATAGCAAGACACTGTCTCCAAAAGACAAAAAATAAAATTTTTTGAGTTTGGTCAGAAAGGAAGCTCCAGTAAAGTTGTGGCCTGCAAAGACAGAACAGAGTAAAACTTGGTTGCCAAAAACATGAGCAATAAAAAGCCAAAAATTTTGAAAGAGGGCAATAGAAAAGATGGCCTGAGGGCATCACAAGAACCAACAGGACTCTACCCTTTGCAGATTTAAACTTACTAAGTTGAAAGATTTTGCTTTCAGAAGAGAACCCCAGAGATCCATGTTCCAGAATGGTGGCAGCCTAGAGAATTTGTTCCTCGGGACTGGGTTCATAGGGCTCAACAAGCCAGGCACTCAACACCTACAGCCAAGAGAGAAGGAAGTGTGGTTACTGCTCTAGCTGACAATAGACCTTGGCATCATCCGTGTAGTGCTGGTGTTAGGTGCATGCAGAATGGAAGAACTGTGGAGTCAGGAAGGCTTCCACTCAGATTTCATTCCAGGCAGTGTGCTCCTGACATGGCTGTGTGTGGAGCTGTGAGTGTGAAGCCAAAGATGCAGCAGAGACCTCAAAAGGTTGGAGAATCCAGGCATGTGGATTATCTGAGTAAAACTGCAGGAAGGGAGCAGAACCAGACCAGAGAGAAGCCATGGGAGCTACAAACACCTAAAGTGCCATAGGAACAGAGCCACCCAAGCCCTTTAGAGTTCACACCTTGCCACAGATGCTGGACATGGAACTACAGGGTTTTATGTTCTCCCTGCTGGATTTTGGACTTGTTTTCCTCCAATTCCTTCCCATCCCCTTATGTGTACATTTTAGCATGGTGAAATGTCTATCTTGTGCCATTGTATGTTGATTGTGTTTAATTTTTAAACATTTTTACTAGGGCTCATAGCAAAGAATTTGCCTTAAATTTCATAGAAACTTTGGGCTTGGATTTTCAACAATGCTGGAACTGTTAGGATGTCAGCAACTTTTATAGATGGACTAAATACCTTTTGCATAAAGGGGTGTGCACAAGAGTTTTGGGGACAGGGCAGAGTGTTATGGCTAGTGTCTAGATGTCACCCAAAGCCTCCTGCCCTCATAGGCGAGGCTTCCAATGCTGGCTGGACCCAATGTAAGTGATGCTGGGGTACTAAGTTAGTCCACTGGCTGGCCTAGCATAATTCTGAGTGTGGATGAGGAGGCCACCCTGAATGTGGGTGGCACAACCCAAAGGCTTGTAGCCTGGATGGGGTAAACGGGTAAGGGAAATTTGCTGTTACTGCTCATTGCTTTTTCACTTCCTGCCTGGCCTGCCCTGGACTGTTTATCCTCTGTGATGCCCCTCTGCCATACTGCCCTGCCTTGGAGCCGGCCCACTGTGGGCTGAAGCTTCCACAAATTGTGAGCAGAAATAAACCCTTCCTCCTTTACCTTCTGGGTATTTTTGTCCTAGTGATGAGAAAGTAACCGAGACAGTATGCAAAAGTAATAATGATGAAAATTGCTGAGAGTACATTTTACATGTTCTCTTCACAAAAAACAAGTATGTGAGGTAACACACATGTTACTGAGCTTGAGTTAGCCATGCCACAATGTATACACATTTCAGAACATCACATTATATACCATAATATATGCATTCTATTTGTCAATTTAAAATAAATTTTTAAAACATTCAAATTGCTGAGCATATTGAAATTTTAAAATTTTTAAATTAAAATAAATGATTTTATATTAACATAAATAACATTTTTATGAAAAAAATATAGTCTAAAAAATTAGTAGCAGAATGGCACTGTTACATTTGCAAACCTCTAAAAAGATGTCTGGCTTAGTAGAGAAGAGCTGGATTCTCATATCTGCTTCAGCCTTCAATCTGTGGCAAAGCCACACATCTTGCAGTCTCTGGAAAATTCCACTGTGTACTCAGGGAGGAGCAAGAGGCGGGGAAGAGGAAAATGATGTCTCTGTATTATTATGAAAATAGTTTGGGCTACATGTTGGAAACTACTGATATATAGTATAATCACAATTATATAAAAATAAGTATATAAAAATTTCTAAATGTCATGGTGCCACTTAGTGGCACTATAGAGTATTACAAGCCCTGGTTAAAGAACACGTGTGCATGTGGCATATTATGTGTGACAATATGGTATGCTTGCATGTGGAGTATATGTGTATATATGGCATGTGTGTGCAAGTATGTATGAACATGGTGTGTGCATGTGATGTGGTATAAATGTATGCATGCAGTGCACGTGTCATGTGTTATATAAGTACACATATATGGTCCACATGTGTGTTGCCCTGGGTCATGTGTACATGTGGTAGAGTACAAATGCATACAATGCATGTGTGTTTGTGGGGGTGGGGTCCGTGTGGTATGTGCATTCATGTATCTGGATATATTGCATTGTAGTGTGGTGTGTGATGTATGTGTGGGTATGTGTTACACTGTGTGTGGCATGTGTGCATGAAATATGTATTGTTGCAGTGTATGTGTGCACATTACATGTGCTGTTGATGGTGTATGTTCACATATGTTGTACATCTTTGTTTGAGGAGTGTGTATGTGTGTGGAGTGTGTTTAGGACTTACACATGAAGGAATGTGATTAATTTTTCAGCACCTTCTGCATGGGCACCTGCGCTACGCTAAGTCTATCAGTACACAGGAAACATACATGAAACTCCCCTCAGAGTAACAGGCAAGCATAGGTTCTCAAGAGGCATTCACTCCCCTCCACCAGCTTCATGCCTTACGCAGCGCTTCTGCCTTCTCTAAGGGAAAATGCCTTGCTCCAGTGAAAGAGTGGTGGATCCCAGACTCCAACTTGAGTCCTCTGAGAAACATGAATTTAATAATCCTGTACTAATCTGTAAAAATTAACACTAAATGTTAGTTGTAACAACATTAATTGCAACATTAAGTACAGTGTTATAACATTAAGTATAACATTGTAACACTAATGATGTAAACATTAAAATGTTACAAAAATCCTCTAGGACTGGGGATACAGCTCAGCAGCACAGCGCCTGCCTGGCAAGCACAAGGTCCTGAGTTTAATTCCTGGTACAAGAAAAAAACCTCTAAAATCTAAAAATCACTTGCTATAATCACAAAAAGGATAGGCAGGCAGCACAGGTGAGTGGTACAGTACTTGCCGAGCATGCCTGAGGCCTCGGGTTTTATCCCCAGTGCCACAAAGAGAAAGAGAGGAAGAGAGAAAGCAAGCAAGAAAGAAAGAGAGGGAGAAAGAAAGGGAGGGAAATAAGGAAAGAAAGGAGGGAGGGGAGGAGGGCAAGAAGGAAGGAAGGAGGGAAGGAAAGGAGAAGCAAATGAGCTTCTGAATAAAAAAAGGTAACACAAAAGCATCAGCTGAACACGCTCCCCTGTCAGTGCCCTTCCCAGCAGTGCCCGCACACATCTCTGGCCACACACAACTTGAGAAAAGCATTAAATTACAATAGTCAGACGTAAACTGTGTGCCCAGCACTGTGCAAAACGGTCTCGTGTTCAACTACAAACAACAAGTACAAATTCTCAGTCTCAGATGTCATGTGTGCAAAATGTCACTTCCTTGATAACTTTAACTTCTGTTTCCAATTTCTAAAAATGTGATCTAGCCCTGCCCAGGAAATCTCAGTCCCGTGTATAGTCGCTCACGCCCCAGGCAGATCACCCGCCTCCTCCTTCCTTTCCTCGGGGCACCGACATCAGGAGAACGCTGCCCAGTCCCAGCTCCCAGTGTCTCCCCAGGAGGCATGTGAGGGCTGGTGTCTGTGCCAGCATCACAGAATCCCACTGCTGGCCACAGCCCCCGGCATGGGGGAGGGCACTCTGTGTGCATTTGTGACCACCAAGAGCACCCGCGAGGGTCGCCATCCTCACACGAGGGACACAGAGATTTACAGCTTCCCTCCTTGTCCCTTTCCCCAGTTTCCGGGTGCTGAGACCCTACAGGCAGCAGATAGATAGATGACAGATAGACAGATAAAGAGATGATTGATACACAGGTAGGTGACAGGTAGCTAGATGATAAATACACGCCCTAGCTTCCACACAGAGCACAGCCCAAGCACTCCCCATCCCATCCACAGACCGCATCTCTCCACTCCTACCACAATCTGCACTCTTCCTCATCGGTTCTTCAGGCAGGAAAAGGACTAGACAGAGTCTTTCAGGATTTGTCTCTTGACAGGCAAAGCAAATGACACACATCTTGATTTTCAAACTTGCATTGAAGAGCTGCGAGCTCTTCAAATCCATTTAGAAACTAGCTTCTTTGTTCTCTCGTTCTGAAATTCATCATCGTTCTTTTCATGGACCAGGGCAAAATACCACCAAAGCCTACAGAGACACCATGAAAATAAGGAGTCACAGTGCTTGCTAAGTGCTCAGTCCCACCTAAAGCATACCAGTGGGGAACCCTCAGTAACAGCCCCCCTCCAGTTGTTGCAGAATCTGTTCCAAACTGGATGGAAAATGCTCCACACCAAGGAGTCGGAAGGTAACTTTTATGGGGAGCCAGGTCCAAATCAGCAGCCCCAGCTTAGAGAAAAATAACAATCTACACACATTTTGTAAGCAGGAAGTACAAAGTCCACAACAGGTTATTCTATAATTGGTTACATATGCTTGATCACACCTTGTCAGTCAGATGTGTTGGGTAGGTTTAGATAGAGGGGCCATTCATCATGAGGCAGGCAGGTCTATGGGAAGTCAGGGTCCAGGCAAGCAGGTAAGATGAAGTGTGTCCTTGACAGGGCTAGCCTGTCTCGGGTAGAGAGTCCTTCAAACAGGCTAGCAAAACAGGGTATGTTTGTAAGCTACAGTGTAGCTGGCCAGATAGAACTGAATCAAATTATCTCCGAGTTGCAGCTGTGTAGTTAGTCAAGGCCAGCCAAGTCTGATGGTCCAATTATGAAGCTATTATTTTAATTTCTATTACAAAATGATTCTTTTGTAAGTCCCTATGTTAGTCAGCTTTCTGCCACTATAACAAAATACTAGAAAGAAATCAGCATAAAGGAGGAATGGGTTTATTCCCTTTCAGTTGCAGAGGTTTCAGGCATGGTCACTTCCTTCGTTGGTTGGGCCTGTGGCAAGGCAAGCATCATGGTGGAGAGCACATGGTGGCGCAGAGAAGCTCAGCTCAGCTGGGAGGCATGGAGAGAGAGAGCCAGGCTCCCAGTGACCTAACCTCCTCCCACCAGGCTCCCCCTCCCAAAGGACCACCAACTCCTGACAGTGCCAAAGGCTGGCAACCAAGCCTTTAGACATGGCCTCTGGGGACACTTCAGTTCCAAACCATAGCAGTCCTTGGGGGCCAGCTCATGCCACTGACTTCTGCCACAGAAGGGCCTGTGTCTGTGCTCCCCAAAACAGCCTCCCCAGGTCCAGGCCAATGTGGCCCACAAGTCCAGAGGTATCTGTGCTAATGGGGGCAGGAAAGGAACAACCACAGGTGGCAGAAGGAGCGCTTCTCTACAGACTCTCCCGGGCAGCAGGTGAACAGGTCCAAGCTGGGAGTCAGGGGCAAAACTTCAAACTCTGCATTTCCAAAGCCTCCAGGACAAGGCAACACCACTAGTCTGGAACCACACTAAGCTGCAGTGATGGAAGACCCCAGCAGGTGGGAGAGAGGGGCAGAGGCCAATCTCAGAGCAGTTGGCTTTCTGGAGAGGTGGGCACCATCAAGAAACAAAAGGTAGACTGGAAAAAATAAGTGCAGTGAGGACTCTCAGGACATACATAACATCTGTTCTGGATGGCTGGGTAGATACAGTGGGAGAGAGAAAAGAGAGGTACATAGAACAGGTGATAGACAGACATGCTGAGATGGATAGGTGGATATAGAGATAGATGGTTGAGAGGTAATAGAGATAGGTTCAGTTAGACAGGTGTCCCTCGGTTTACAATGGGGTTATTAGATAGATATTCCTTAACTTACAACAGGGTTGCAATAAGCCCTTCAAAGATTAAAACTATCTTAAGTCAAAAGTGCATTTAATGCACATAACCTACCAAACATTACATAGTACTGGCTTAGCCTGTCCTAAATGTGCTCAGAACACCTGCATTAGCCCACAGCTAGACAAAAACATCTACACGAAGCCAGTCCTATAATAGTGTTGAGTGCCTCATGGAATGTATTGAATGCCATACTGAAAATGAAAGTCGAGGGTGGTTGCACAGGTGCCACTGTAAAGTGGAAAAGTTTTAGTTGGACCATCTTAACAGACTGCATCTGTGTGTGCACAGACACGTGTATATGCATACATGTACACATATGTGTACATACTCAAAATACTTGTTTGCTTGTTTCCTTGCAATATCTTCATGACCCTCTTACAGCTCACTATAATCATTTTTGTTTTTATAATGATTTTTAAATATCTATACTTTCTTACATACTTTTGTATTTGTATCGCGCCTTTATTATTTTGTTCACATGTGCTCAGATTATAAATTCAGCAGTAGAAGTAAGACATAAAGCGGGACTTCCGGGAATATGG
>PVLD010004009.1:29418-132528 GCA_004027595.1 Dinomys branickii
TAGAAGTAGCCCAGGAAAGGTATATTTTACAAATTCCTTAGTCATGAGGTTTGTCCTTATCTTCACAGTTCAGGCCCTCTGGTTTACTCTGTCCTTGGGCGGCTACACATT
Organism: Dinomys branickii; assembly: GCA_004027595.1. Taxonomy (NCBI): domain Eukaryota; kingdom Metazoa; phylum Chordata; class Mammalia; order Rodentia; family Dinomyidae; genus Dinomys; species Dinomys branickii. Next base: position 29,530 of record PVLD010004009.1, read on the forward strand.
GTAACAGCTTAACTCCCGGAAGGGGGAAAGGAGGGTGGTTTAGCACAGCTCATGTATCATTGTTACTAGAGAAAATTTCTCTTACAGTACAACATAGTTTAAAATAATGGCCAGTCAACCCAACAGATCCTTTCTGATGCATTGGTCACAAATGGATAACAATCGCTGGGCAGGTAGCTGCTGGGTGCTGCAGATGAGATCTCAAAGACGGGGTTTAAAAGAGACAGGGGCAGGTGACCTGGCATAGAAGTCTTCATAGGATAGAAGTCACATAATCATTCAAAACTGTAGACAATTCATAAATGCTTTACACTTTGCTATGACTTTAAAGTTTAAAGTTTAGAATGATAATATATTCTCATAGTTCAAAATTTAAAAATAATGTATGGCAAACACACTGTGAGTGAAATAAACCTTTCCTCCTTTAACTTTGAGTGCCAGGTATTTTGTGTGAGCAAGGAGAAAAGTAACTAAGACATTACCTCTCAGCATGTGTTTATCTAAACACTTAGAGTGCACAACACCAAGAGTTAACTTTAATGTAAACTATGGACTTCAAGTGATAATGTGTTTATGGAGGTTCACAAATGCACATACTTTTGTGTTTTTCTCACAAATTTTGATAAATTGTATTTTCACTTAATTTAAAACATTTTATATACTTCTTAAAATTTATTCTTAGACCCATGTGTTACTTTAAGTGTGTCATTTAATCTCCAACTATTTGAGAGATTTCTTTAGATATATTTCTGTTGTTGAATTTTAGTGTAATTTCATTGTTATCTGAAAGCAGCTATTATACGATTCCTATTGTTTCCTTCCAAGTTTGGTAAGATGTTATTTTATGGCCAAAACATGGTCTATCTTGGTGAATGTTGCATGAGAACTTGAGAAAAATGTGCTTTCTTCTGTTACTGGAAGAATTCTATAAAGATGGTTTTGACCGTGATAATGGATAGTGTTGTTAGGTTTCACCCTATCCTATTGTATTAGTCAATGCTTACTAGAGACAGATGAAGAGTGCAACGTATCTATCTGCACACTGGAAACCTAAAGGATTTGGTTAAGCACTTGGAACCCATAACAATGTCCAGTGCAAGTTCATATCAGTAGGCTAAAGGATCTGAGATGTGAGACCAAAGGGTCTACACCAGAAAGGCCCAAGGGTCAGCGCAGAAAGCTGAAGTGTCTGTGCCAAAAGGCTAAAGGATCTGAGCCAGAAGGCTAAGGGAGCTGTACTGGAAGCTACACGGTAATATCCAAGACGAAGATGAGGCTTGAGCCTCCCCCAAAGAAAGAAAGCAGCCAAAGCTCCTTCAAAGAATCTCCAGAACTCTCTCAAAGAAAAAAGCAGCTGTAGTGAAGCTCCTTCAAGGAAGATCAGCTGAAATTCTTTCCTCCCATTCTCCTTTTATACCATTTCAGCAACCATGCTGACTCAGATCCGCTGGACATTCTCACTCAAACAGACAATCAATTAACTACCATACCTACCAATTTTCTGCCTGGTAGGTTTGTCAATTACTGATATACATCAAAGTCTACTGCTATATTAGTGGATTTTTCTATTTCTCCTTGATGTTTTACTATTTTTTCCTCATGTATTTTGACTTTCTGTTTAAAGCATAGACTCTAAGAATTGTTATATCTTCTTGAAGAACTGATCCCTTTATCATTATGTAAGATCCTCATTTTTCTTTGTTCTGAAGTCTGATTTGAAGGTACTTAGAGCCTACATTGTTTGAAATTAATGTAGCTACTCCAGCTTATTTTCTTTGTTCCTTTTCTCTTCACTCCCATCCTCTGGCTATTCCTCTAGCTCTATCTTTTAAGCAAGAATGAATTAATAATGTCCCCCAGGTCTCCTTTCCACAGTGTTTGGCAGCCTTAATGGACATGTGTGAGGGACCACAGACTACTTCAAAGCTCAGGGGAATTTAAGGACACCTGCAGATGTAACCCTTCTTGTCTAGGGCAGGCGCACAGTGGGATTCAGTTATATAACCATGACTGAGCACAGGTAAATACACATGCACTGGTTATGGTGCTATGTAAGAATGTAAATATGAGATAACAACCTGTATAAGAATTATACAATAAAGATGCGGGCTGCCTTCTTGCACTCTTGTGCTCTGCTCTGCTCCATGCTGCCTGCTGTTATTGGTGATGTTTTCTGCACACATGTAGTCTTCAACCTAGGGACCTCACCCATAAAAATCGCCCTTGGGCCCCTTGAGTGGACTGACAAGGTGTAAGCCGTCATCTAGTGGTACCTCCTCCACGAGAGGGTGGTGGGAGGCCATGGGGCCTCACTGGAGCTTCCTGGCTGGGCTTTCTCTGGGATGCCTGTGCTCTGGTCATACCTGAGGTTCTTCCTGACATGCAAATCACTCAGGCAGAGGAGTCCAGACTGATGGCAGACCCAGCTGGAGGTCTGAGCTGCCCCACTGCTGGCCTTGCTGTGGCTCAGGAGGTGGGACTCAGTGAGACTGTTCTGTTCCTGGGACTTATCCCAGCGGGCACAATGGAGTGGTCCTTCTTCACCACAGCCAGGCAGCTCTGGTGAAAGATAACCTTGTGCTGGACACACCTGACTGTGGTACCAAACTCAGAGAAGATGATGATATCCTGATGGAAGATTTGGTGATTGGAGCCTTGCTGGGTGGACAGGGCAGTGATAGATGTGATGGGAGGAAAATTTGACCAGAGCATTGAGGAACCCTTCATATACCCCCTCTATGATCTCTAGAGATCAGCACATAATCCCTGTGGTTGAGCCTCTTGCTCAGGTCCTGAAGGTGCAACTTTGGCACAGGCCCAGCTAATCACAAAGCTTCAGCTGTTCCTATTTATGTTCCAGCTGTTCACCAGCTTCAGGCTGATGAGGAACTTGCCCAGATCTGTATCAGGAACTGCGGGGCCTGCTATAAAACTGCTTCTTAATCATGTCCCAGCCAGAATCACTGAGCCCATCACCTCAAAGACAGTAATAACAGCTAGAAAAGGGACAAAATTTGAATCCTACAAAGGAGAAGCTGATGTGTCTGGAGCATCCCTGGGTGTTGAGGCCCTTCTCCATGAGGATGGCCACCAGGTGCTGCATCAGGAAGTCCATCGCCCAGTGTTCTTTCCATGCATCCTTGCTAATGTGACCAGCTCCCTATTGAATCGGTATTAGCTAAGCGACTATACTTGCAATCCTATAGGTTGATTGTAGTTTCACCCACATTGTACCCACATTGTGACTTTGCTGAATAAATCACCCTGACAAAGGGCCTCGGTAGCCACCCACTTGGGACCCCTCCTCTCTCTCAGGAGCTATCGCTCAATAAACCTTTTCTGTTCTTTACCTCCATTGTCCCTTTGCATTTCTTCTTCAGTTTCAGGGGACACGAACTCAAAACATCTGACATCCAGCAGGTTGGGAGTTATATTTCTTCTATATCACCATTTAAAATGGTTGTTGACAGAATTGGGTTAATATCTACCATATTTGCTATGATTTTCCATGTGATTCTATTTTCATATTTCACTCTGCTTTAAGTGCCTACTTTTCTACCTTAAGGATCTTTCATGATTCATTTTACACACTTCTTTTTGTCTCTTTGCATATCAATTACAGGTTTTACTTCCATTAGTGGTTGCTGCAGAGCTTATAAAACACATTTACAACTAACCCACACCCACTTTAAGTAACACCATACTGTAGTGTCACCCGTAGTGTCCAGGTTTTCGTCTCTCCCTACCATCCCTTATATCACTGCTGCCTTTCACTTCCCTTGTCCACAGCTGCCATTATCAGACTCACTATTGCTATTATTTTGAATAAATTGTTATTGTTGGACAAATTAAGAAAAACTCAGTTGACTTTACCTTCATTTGTGCCTCTCTGCAATTCACATACAGATAAGAGTTTTGGTTTGTATCCTTTCTCATCTCTCTTAAGAACTGCTTTTAACATTTCTTGAAAGGTAGATCTACCATGGGCAAATTCCTTCAGTTTTTGAAGGAGAGTTTCACAAGGTAAAGAATTGTAGCTTGATGAGTTTTATACTTTTAAAATTTTAAGTATTTCATTTCCATCTCGTTTGCATGGTGTCTGAAGAGAAAGAAACCCGACACAGTTCTTTTATTACTGCTCCAAAGCTAAGGTGTTTTGTTTTTCTAGCCCCTTTCAAGGTGTGTGTGTGTGTGTGTGTGTGTGTGTGTGTGTGTGTGTATTTTCTGCATGTGTGTGTATTTTCTATGTATTTTCATGCTGTGGCTAGGAGTACATATTTAGGCATTTATCATTTTTTATATTCTCTGAGCTTCCTAGGTATGTGGTATATATCTCAATTTAATCTTGCTTATCCTTTCTTAGAATTTCTGCCTCTCTGTTTACCTTAGTGCATGCTGTCTACATTTCCTATTAGAGCCCATAACACACTAATCATAGTTACTAAAAATTCCTAACTTGATATTTCCACTATTCCTGCCATATCTGACTCAAGTTCTGATACTTGTGTAGTCCCTTTCAACTGTGTTTTGCCCTTCACCCTGTCTTATGATAGTTTATTGAAAATCAGTTTGTTTATTGAAAAGGATGCTCTAGTGTTATACTGGTAAGGTTCAGAAGAGGGGAAAGCATTCTATAATCCTACAATCAGATCTGGATCACTTAATATGCCTGTGCCCTTAGACTGGGAACTTTACAAGTACTTCTGTTTTCCTACTTTAAAAGAGTCCAGAAGGCTAGGGGAAGATTAAGATGGGCATTTCTCTTCTCTCACATGGAAGGCTGGAGTGGGCTGCAGTAGGCTGGAGTGGGCATTAGCATTCCCCAGGTTGGTTAGGTTCTAGAAAAAGCCAAGGTGGCCAGGCTCTGCTGAAATAATTTAAGGACAGATTTTGTTTTAAGGAGACAGAATGTTCTGGTACTATTCAAAATAGCTACTTTCCCCTTTCCTTTGCTGGAAGTATGAGGGGATTGTTCTTCTGCTTTTCATCCTGAGAACCTCATGGATTTTCTAGAGACAAGAGTCAGGACAGTGCTCCCCAACACACATGCACACACAGATGCACACCTGTGCACTCAGTGCTTGAACTCAAATGCTTTCCTTTCCAGGACGTTCCATGCTCAATCCCTAATGATGAGTCAGTTACACTTCACACATTTCTACCCAGTCCTTGCTGTATTGGTGGCTTCTGCTCCAAGTAAACTATTGATTTTCAGGTTTCATTCCTGTTCTGAGAATGGGAGTGATGAATTCCAAGTGCCTTACGTGTTGGACTGATTCTTCTACTATTTTAAACACTTCTAAAAATTAACTAAATCTTTGATCCGTGTGAAATTTTAGTGTAACCTATAAGGTGTAGATGTGATTTTATGTTTTTCCAGCTGGCCTACTATTTTTTCTAAGACATTTATTCAATAGCATATCTTTATTTTCCTCCCCAGTTCTATAATTAATGAATTTTCACAAGCCCATAGAACTAATTTTAGATATTCTACTCAGTGACATTGTCCTACATAATCATACTTCAGTACTATACCATTTTAATTATCATAGCTTCAAAATATGTTAAAACAACTAGTAGGGTTAATCCTTGGTCATTGTTTTTATTTTACACATTTCTTATGCCTATTCTGTCTTATTTTTCTATAAGAACATCACCCAGTTTTGTATAGGAACTTCCACTGGGATTAATTTTATTTGATTGTTAATAATGTTAGAGCTTAATTTATGGGGAAATTAATGTCTTTTAAATATTGAGACTTCTGGTTAATTACACAGATGATCTTTCTACTTGTTATGGTCATGTAAAAATTATCTTCAGAAGAATTTATGGTTTTCTAATAGATTTACCATGCTTTTGGTACAATTATCATTTTTCTTTACATTTTAGGTGTGCTATTTTCTTCCATTTAGCTCTTCCAAATAATTGTTGTTTTTATATAGAAAGGTTATGGAATTCTGGTTACTGGTTTTGGATCAAGCCACATTTTGAATTCTCTTGTTTGCAATTGTTTTCTCCAGAGGATACTCCGATTTTCTAAGAATGTAATGAATTGGTACCTAAAATGTAAATTCTATATAATGTAAGTCATATTTATGCCTTTCTATTTTTATACTTCCATCTAGTTTCTTATAAATAATTCTCGTTGTATTATCTAGTACTTCTTGTTTTATACTGTGTATCATTATTTTCAAAGTAACTACTCAGAATACAAGACATCGACAAAAAAGATTCTCTCTTACAAAGAAGCAGATATTAGCCCAAAGCGTCCTTTTCAATGAACAAAGAGAAACTAGTAGTATAATTGAAACCAATTAGCATAGATATTAAAATATTTTTGAAACAGAATAGGTAACTTGGGGAGCCATTTGAACCTCTCCCAACTTCCTATTTACCTATCTTCCATTTGTTCCTCATTCACATATATATATTGAGTTTTTCACATAAGAGAAACCATATTTAAACTTGTATGTCTGACTTATTTCCCTATTATTTCTCAATCAAATACAAATAATGATGTAAGTGGACATCTTTGACTTATTACTTAATTTCATGTAAGTATTGCTTATAAGAAATGCAATTATCCTGACTCAAATAGGTACATTTTATATTACTAAAGTGATGTATTTCTATTTTATGAAGCAGATTTTATCATGAATGGATGCTGAATTTTACTGAATGACTTTCATCATCTGTGGAGATAAGAACAGATTTTTTCAACCTAACTTCATTAGCATAGCAAGGATTTTAGTAATTTCCTAATACTGAGTCACTCTGACATTTATGGAGTAACACTCTTGGTAATGGTGAATTACTATTTTAAGTTGATGTGGGGTTCTATTTAGTAATGTATTTTAAATTTTTTTTATTTTAAAGATAAAAGAATATAAGCTTAAAAACACAAAAACAATAAGGAAATACACAAATTATGGGAAAGATAGTTGGGGACTGACAATGAATGCTGTTTTACATATCATCTTCATATTTGTCACTCAGTTATCTCAAAAACAATGAAGGAAATACACAATTATACAGAGGATAGTAGGGGATTAATAATGGCTGTTGTATTACATAATGTTATCTTCGCATTTCTTACTCAGCTATAAATCAGTATAATGCATGAATGATGAAACACAGAATTATAGCGCAAATCTTGGGGAATTAAAAATGGATGCTATATTACAAAATGATGTCTTCAATATTGTCACTCAGTTATACAAATGATGGCACATTCAATTAATCAAACAGTTTTCTCCACCCTCATCTCTATTGCTCTCCCATCCAATCAATCATCTTTCCTCTGACAATAACTGTACTTTTCGGTTTATTTACTCCCTTGGGCTCTCACACTGGGAAGGCACATGGCTGCTTCAAATTATGCTGTAACAAACATGGGTGCACTCAAATTACTATGGCACTAGGTGGAAAAGCACCCATCCTCAAAGACGGTGCAGAGGCAGGGAACCAAATACACTATGGTCATACCCGATTGATAAGTCCTCGAGGCCCTCGGGGGTATAGTCCAGTCCTTGAGTTCGCCCCCGAGGACCGCCGGGGCCCCACCTCAATGAGGCGCTCCTGGGGGTGTGGTCAAGTCTGCAGGATTGACCCCACAGACCACTGGGCTCTGCCCTTGCAAGGTACTCTGGAAGACCCGGTTTGGTCTATGGGGTTGCCCCTGTGGACAGCTGGGTTCTGACCCAACGAGGTGCTCTGGGGTGCTCGGTTGAGTTCTCAGGGTCACCCATGAGCACCGCCGGGCTCCACCCCGGAGAGGTGCTCCCAGGGACCTGGACCAGTTCGTGGGCTTGCACCTGCAGACCACCAGATTCTGCCCACAAAAGGTGCTCCCAGGGGCCTGGTCGAGTTCTCAGGGTTGCCCCCGAGCACTGCCGGGTTCCTCACCAGTGAGGCACTCCCAGAGACCCTATCCAGTCTGCGGGGTTCCCACCACAGACTGCTAGGTTCCACCCCAATGAGGTGCTCCCAGAGGCCCAGCTGAGTTCTCGGGGTTGCCCGTGAGCACCGCCAGGCTCTGCCCCAGCCAGGCATTCCTGAGGACCTGGAGTGCCTTGTGGGGTCACCCCCGCAGACTGCTGGGTTCCTCCTGAACAAGGTGCTCCTGGGGGCCTGGCTGAGTTCTCTGGGTTGCCCCCTAGCACTGCTGGACTCTGCCCCAGTGAGGTGCTCCTTGGGAACCAATCCAGTCTGTGAGGTGAGGCACGTGGGGCGGGCCAGCACCAGGCAGGGGCAGGTCTGAATGCTGCTAGGCTGGTGTGCCAGGGGAAAAGGCTGTGACCATTCTGCTGCCGTTTGCTCTGTTCTTGGAGTCAGCGCTCTGAGGTCTCCACAGCATTTCCTCACTGTTGCTGCTCCCTCTCTGGCCTCCTCCCTGTTCTTGTTTTGGTCCACCCCACGGATCTGACTGCACCATGGCAGCCACCCAAGCTGCTTCTCTGGGAGGGGTCTGGTTTGCTCTTTCTGATGGCCTCATCTCTCATTTCAATAACTTCTTGGGGCCAGGGGATCCACTTTTCTCCTTCTTGTCCTTTTGATGTTGCTATAATTCAGTGTTTGGATGTTGATCCTCCAAGAGGATCTTTCTCTGCTGCTTACCCAGTCGCCATCTTCCCGGAAGTCCTATTTAGTAATGTTTTATTCACAAATTTTCATTCTATATTTATATCTGGCTCTGATCTGTAATTTTCTTTTGTGCTATCTTGTTAAGTTTAATTATTATGCTCATTCCATAAAATTAATTTGAAGACTCCTTTTTTAAGTTCTAGACTAGAACTATTTAATAGCATTGGGATTGTTACTATAAAAAGGTTGTGTAAAATTCTCTTAAGAAAACAATGGTACCAAGTAATTTTTGGAGATTTAACTGGTAAAATTTTCTGTCTTCTCTTTGAAAGTCAGTCTTTCCATATTTCTCGAGAGAGTTTAAGTAAATTATTTACTCAAGAGAAATTATCTATTTTATTTAAGTTTGCAAATAAAAGTACTCAAAAGGCATAAGTACTAACTAAATAAAGTAACTGGCACCAGATTTACGAGGTGTACACCCACACACCCACACACACATGCACAACAACAATATGCCTAAAATATGTATGAAACAGTTGTTTTTCAGACACTGGACATCAGATAAAGGTAAGCAAGTAAGTGAAATGAGTTAACAACTACTCCAGCTTACGGTCTGAGCTGATGATACAGAACTGAGAGTCTTAGATGACTAGAGTTCATAAGGCAAAGTACTAGAGAGGATAAATGCACACACAGAGAGAAACCCAGGGTTCTGCAGAGTTTCCTTCCAGCGTTCATCTGTACACTGGTGATTAGCATATACGTGTGAAGAAACTACTTGAGGCTGAGGAGAGAACCACTAGGAAAGATTTGAAGGAGAAGTTCCTGAAGTGCATTTGTGTGCAGGAGTAGTATCCATTCCTGTCAGTCAGACTGGGCATCTTATTTTACATCTTTACAAGAGTGAAATACATCAAGAAAAAAATTTTTCAAGTGAATAGATCATCACTGAGGTGTAAGTGAATTTCAAATGACTTTAAAGGAAGGGTATAGGGAGGAAAAATATCTGGTAACAAAATGGTCCAACATTTACCAAATTTGATGAAAACTATAAACCTACAGTTCCAAGAATTTCATTTAACACTAGTCACAAGAAACATAAAGCATTAAGGTAAACTATTATCAAGTTGTTCAAAACCAGTGATTTAAAGGAAAATATTAAACTTGGCTGGGGTGGGGGGGGGAGATACATTATACACAGAGGAACTGAGATAAGAATGACATCAGAGTGCTTGTCAGATGTTGGAAATAACAGAAATGAGGAATCAATATAGCAATATCCTTAAAGTATTGAAAGAAACAGTCTATTAAAACTCTATATTAAAATCTTTCAAAAGTAAAGGTAAAATAGAGACATTTCAGACATATAAAAGCAAAAATAATTTTACCCCAGAAATACCAAAGAAGGCCAGGCTTGATGGTGCACAACTTGTAAGACCAACACTCTGCCAACACTCTGGGAGCCCATTTCTTTAAGATTCATAATGTTGATAAATATTTAAAGACATAACGAGAGAGTAAGAAATTTCCAAAATCAAGGGGGAAAAGTGACATCATATCAGAATCAAAAGAAATAAAACAATTAACAGGATACTAGCAAGTTTCATGTCAATTAATTTGACAATGTAAATGAAATGAACAGTCTTTAAAATACACAATCAGTGTTCATTCAAGGAAATTATATGTAACATGAAACCAGGAATTAAATATGAAATTTGAAGTATTTTCATGTACACAACCTCCACTCCCTTGAAACCTCCCTGGTGAATTCTACTGAACACTTATAGAAGAAAGAATTTTAAGTCTACAGAAATTCTTTCAAAAAATTTAAAAAGGAACAAACACTTTGCTGCACATTTGAAGTCAGCACTACCCTGACCCAAAAAACAGAGATATCAGTACAGACTAATATCCTCATCAACAGACACAAAATTCTAAACAAAATTTTTACTACGATAGCTGAAAACATGACAAAAGTGAGGGGTATATTATGACCAAGTGAGTTTATTCCACAAAATATAGGAGTGGTTTAATATCTAGAAATTAATGTAACTCAACTGTATTAACTAACTTGCAAAGAAAAATCATATTGTCATCTCAATGAACACAGGAAATCCATTTGACAAAATTTTTAATCTATTTGAGACAAAATCCCTCAACAGAAGCCCAGAAGAACATATACTGAAAACCTACAGACGATATCATACTTCCTAGCAAAAAGTAGAATGTCTTCATCCCAATGATTAGAAATGACACATTTCTATGCACTCACACCAAAATATGGAAACTAAGAATTCATATCATGAAAGTGTATGATTATGGAATTCAAAGTACTTTGGTGGAAGCTACAAGTTTTTAAAGTGTGGGAAAGCTCTGAGACCCCATGGGAACAAACAGAAACCTAATGTCCCATCAATCATTGAAACCAGACATTTATTTTCTCTAGAAGAGGTGGGAGGGGAGAAGTGTTGGGAAGTGTCAGGAAGAAAAGACCAGGATTACTTTTATTGGACAAAGTGGATCAACAGGAGATGGACTGACTTATTTTATTAGTAGTAATAATGCCTGGATTTATAGGGTGGCTTTCTTCTGAAGATCTAAAGACTTTTTCATACCTATTATTTTGCATTCTGTTTCTGTTCACCACAACCTGAAAAACAAGACACTGTTGTGAAACAAACATCACATAGAGGAATCCTGCTGAAGAAGAAAGGCAAAGCACCCAGGGCCCTTTCAGACCTGGTGCTCACACACAAGGCACAGCCCTTCTTCACTGACAGCAAAGGCTGGGTGACCTTCAGGAGGTGCAGCCCTGCAGAAGGAAGCTAGGTTATTGGGGCTCGTGCTGTGAAGTGGATTTCAGTACCCCTGGTGCTTCCTCTCTCACCTTTTGCCTCCCAACCACTATGAGGTAGCAGCTTTGCTGCACCACATTCTCCCATCACAGTGTGCTGCCTGGCCCCAGGCCCAGCAGCTATGATGTCCACCATACTGGACTGAAACCTATGGAACTGTGAGCCAAAATAAATCTTTCCTTTTTTAAGCCAACTGCCTCAGGTAATGTTATAATAATGGAAGACTGACTGACAATCTGCAGGAGAAACAAAGTTCACACTGTGTTTAGGCCCAAACGACTTTGGGGTAATATACATCCTGATCTTCTGCTTACCTAAGAATAGCTTAGACTCCAGTACATAAAATCTCTTTTGAGTCCCATCATGATCCCTTGGGATTGACACACCAGATATGTGATCCCTGGACAGGTGAGTTGGGAAGGACATCTTGCTGGTGTCAAAGCTTCTCTGAGATACATGGTGGGTGGACAGTAGAAATGGGGGGGTGTCCCTGTCCTGAGGCCATTTGTAAGCAGAATTTGATCTCAAGACCACAGGTATCACATATTTAAAATAAGAATATAATTAATATATATTCTTTATAGAAAAGTTGCAAAATGTAGATAAGAAAAAGATGGCCACATTTCTGCATAAGCTTTGCTAACCAGGCATTTGTCACAACATACATATTATGAAGTGCTGCCTGCTTTTTGCATAAGGTACAACTGATTTAATATAAAAGCCTGAAGCTAATCTTCACTAGTCAATAATGTCCATACCTTAAAGAAAGCCTTAAAATAACAGGTTTAAGCAACAAAGTTTTGGACATTTGAACTTTGACTCTACTGGGCAATGAAAGTTCAAAGTGATGCCTAGTTCTAAAACAATCTGGAAGCCATTCCACAAAGCAAAGCTCAGTGTGCTAGAAATCTGTGGGGTACTTGAGCCTCTGCCCACAGTGGCAAGAAGTGCAGCTGAGAAAGAAGGCTTGGGGAAACTCCAAGCATTGCATGTCTTCTGTTGCTCTTTACCCTCTGTGTACACAGGGAAAAGCTGCCATGGGATTGAAGGGCAGCGAGAGACTTCAAGCCTGAGTCTGCTCATTCAAAGGCCCACACTGCAGGCAGTGAACAGTGAACCCACGGAGGCCTCCGCCAAGCCTAGCTACATAGCCTTTTCTTGCAAGAATACTGTGACAGAGGCCATCAGCTTCCAGACCAGCTACCAACTTTGTCTTAATCATGCCATGTAAGTAGGAAGGACAGTGGTGGACCTGCAAAATGACCATTTATAGGGGCTAGCTTAGAAAACTAACCACAGATACCACCATGACTTTCATGACATGGGGCTTGAATTGTAAACAACTTAGAAACAAATTTTTGAAACCCAACATATTGGAAAGTAGAGGCTGGGATTAAAACACACAAAACTGTTAGAGTGAATGTTCATGTGTCCCCTACTCACCTCCTGAAGAAATGAACATCCCTGCTCTGTGTGTGCTTGCTGCAAGTTGCTGGAGCTCGAAATTTGTTATACATATGGAAGCAAGACAAGGCCACTGTGCCTAAAGCAGTCAAACTACCTCAGTCTTAAGAAATACATCCTGCCTAGACAATTTCAGGCATTAGTTGCTAGGTAGCCTTGTGTCCCATGGTACTAACTTTGCAAGAGTATAAATAAATGCCCATACTTTTGCTGTTCAGTCCTCTTGCCCATCAGGTAAGAAGCCTCCACCTGACCCCAGCTTTTGTCTCTTGTCTTTGTTTTCTAAATCCCCTCTCTGTTTTCTCCCAAACACCACCAAGAAACCAATGAGTCCCTACATTTTGGCACCTGAACAGGGACCTGTGGTAAGGAGATTTGGTAAGTGGGAGGATGCTCCTCAAAATTTTTGCATGAAACAGGGTGGGAGAGTGGATTAGTTGGTCAATAGTTAGCACATAAGTATTATATTGACATATCAGGTGTAAAGAGTTGGGCATGGAGGGCTACTGACTTTTAAAAATATATCTAGAAAAAATAGGACTCAAAGAAGTAAAAAGGAGCAAGGTATATTGAATTACTAGTAGTTAGAAATGGAACATACAATCTCAAGAACCACTGATTTTATATATATGTCTGTTGTTTTATTGGTTCCTGTATTCACTTTACTTTTTAAGACAACCACAGAGGATTTGGCTTGGAACTGTACTTTAAAATCAAGTCCTGAGCCTTAGTGGCACAAGGAGGTGGAACAATGGCTCCACCAATACAGCTTGAATCCTCCAGCTTAGATCAAACAGATAAAAAAGGAAAAAATTATTTTAAATTGTGCACAGCTAGTTCCCAGCAGCATGATGGTGCCACTGGGGTAAGGGGCACAAACCCAGTTCAGGGAGGGCAATGCACTCCAGTCCTAGGCGGACCCAGCTGGAATTTCCCAGCTGCCTGTGCATCTGCACACCCTGTCCAACCACAGCAGTTATACCTGTGGGTCTGCATGCCCAGTTCAGCTGTGGTGGTTGGTGTGCACCACCAACTACAGGCCCAGAACCAAATGAGTGGGACATAAACACGGCATGTCCTGGCTCTCCCTGCTGCCACAGCCACTGACATCGGCATATGCGCTATTCACATCAGAAATTCATTCAGCTCAAAATAGTGCCTGTGCCTGAAATCTGGGCAAAAACAGGACATCCAGCAGTCAGAGCAAAAGCAACAGCTGGCATATACAGTGGCTGTGCACACCTCCTTTCCCTTCCTCCCGATGAGCAGCCATGGCTACAGAGGTGAAAGCCCCTGATCACTTGGGTAGGGGGGATGTGGGTGAGGTAGCCCATTCCCAGTAGTAAAACATTGGAACCATTGCTAAAAGCTCACCCAGCACCAAGGCAAAGGAGTAAAAGTAGCAGTGAGAGGCAGCACTCCAATACAAAGAAGTCTCCAGGTTTTGCCTGGTGTCATTGATTGGGACTATACAGGGAAAACCAATTACTTAAAACATTGCTTGAATTATCCCAGACTCTCATAGTGCTCAATTGGTCATTTCTCTTGACAAAATTTCAAAAATTATAAATAATAAAAAAAGGGATCCAAGGATTTGGGTCTTTTGACATCTATTGGGTTCTAAGATAAAATTGATTAGTTAAAGCAAAAACATTTTAAAGGGATTTTAGACACAAGAGCGGATGGCCTCCAGGTATGGCAGCTACAGGTACACAGTAACAAAGGTGTTGAATTGCTGACCTAGAGGGATGCAAAGAGTCATTTAGCAGGGAATAGAACCTCCCACAGAATTTCTGCTTCTCAGGAAGTAAAACGTCACAGGGAATAGAGTGGGTTTTGAAAGAGAACCTTTTACATTTTCCCCTTAAAGTGATTAATTTAAAATGCTGTTTCTATCCTCAATATAGAATCATTTTGCCTTTATTTTAAAAAATCATACTTCATAAGATTTACAATTATGGGTATATTTAGAAAAGATTACTCTAGTTCTCTTGATTCCTGATAAAGTTGATGTAAATCCAGCTGAGGAAGTATGTATAAGGCACTGCAAGACAGAGAGGGACACTTTTATTGGAATGAGATTGATGGGGCAAGACTCTAAGGGTAGAGACCACATATGCTGAGAGGTAAGGAGTTTGGGTTTATATAGGGGTAGAAGTGCCAAGGATTTGATTTTGACACACATGGGGCTTTGCTTGAGCAGGCAGGATACCTTTGGGACACGTGGATTAGATTACAGCAGGGCTGCTATAGCATTTGGAGATGAATACCATATTATTAATTTCAGAAGGCCAGAAGAAAGACAAGAAGGGGAACTACCAGTTCCCACTGGAGCTCAAGCTGTCCCTATCCAGGACCCCTACTGGCCTAGCGACCATATGGGAGACTGGAATAGGAGACACTTTTGGACACGTATTCTTGAAGGTCTAAGAAGGATAAGAGCTAAGCCATTCAATTATTTTAAACTGTCAGCTGTCCAGCAAGAAAAAAGGGAACACCCCTCTACTTTCTTAGATCGCTTACAAGAGGCATTGATAAAACATACTTCCCTAGATCCTAATTCAATAGAGGGACAAGCTATTCTTAAAGATCAGTTCATTACTCAGTCAGCCCCAGATATTAGAAAAAAGCTACAAAAAAAGGCTTTTGCCCCAGAAAGTTCCCTGGATGTGTTAGTAAAGTTTGCCTCCTCAGTATTTTATAACCGTGATGAGGAGGAAGCCAAGGAGAGAAAACAAAGAGACCGAGAAAAAGCAGCTGCCTTTGCAGCAGCATTAAGAGAAACAAACCCTAAGTCTGATTCTCGGGGCCCCAAGAAATCAACGACTACCTTGGTCTGCTACCGCTGTCAGAAGCCAGGCCACCTTAAGAGGGACTGTCCTAAAAAGCCCCCTGGGCCATGCCCTAGCTGCAAAGGTGACCACTGGAGGTCGAACTGCCCTCTGAAGTGAAGGCCCCAGAGTTCAGACCCATCCTACCAGTTGGTCCAACAAGAATGAAGGGGCCCGGGGCACACTGTGCCCTCTCCCTCTGGCCGGACTGTCATCTCCACGGAGGAGCCCTGGGTAATCATGACTATAGAGGGAAAGAAAACCAGCCTATTGCTGGACACTGGTGCAAGCCTCTCGGTCCTTCTTTTCAATCCCGGCCTTCCTTCCAGCTGCCATACCTCAGTGAAAGGAGTCACTGGAGAGGAGGTTAATTCGCTATTTTTCGCAACCTGTAAGCTGTAACTGGGATGGTTTTCTTTTTTCGCATTCTTTTTTGATAATGCCTAAAAGTCCAGTCCCTCTTTTGGGAAGAGATATTTTATCTTGTTTAAATACTATAATATATATGCACCCAGGTCAGATACACTGTCTTCCCCTTGTGGAGATAGAAATAAATCCTGAAGTAGGGGCTACTAAAGACAGAATAGGTAGGGCATTAAAACCTGCTCCAGTACAGATACATCTCAGAGATTCTACTATTTTCCCTAATCAGAGACAATATCCTTTAAAACCTGAAGTTAAAACAGGGCTATTGCCTATAATTGATAACCTAAGGACCCAAGGTTTACTTAAGCCCTGTAACAGTCCATGCAACACTCCAATTTTGGGATTTGAAAAGCCCAATGGGGAATGGAGATTAGTACAGGACCTTAGATTGATAAATGAGGCAGTAGTGCCAATTCACCCAGTCATACCTAATCCATATACACTCCTTTCTCAAATTCCAGGAGATGCCAGTTGGTTTATGCTTTCTTTTGTATTCCCTTACAGAGAGATTTGCAGTTTCTCTGCTTTTAAAGATCCTCATATCCTAGGCCTCAGTCCATTTTAAAAAAATAACTTTATAACTAATAACTAATAACTTTAACCAGGCTAAAGATTGGTTTACTCGCCCTGGAATTAGATGGGAAGCCCCCAATGGCACTCATTGGTCTTGTGGGACCAATTTGTGGCCCTGGCTACCCCCTGGATGGATAGGAAGATGCACGTTAGGATTTGCCTGGTTACAAGGCAGAAGCGTCAAAACTATTGACAAACCTGCCAATTTACCCCGCTTACAGCACCGATGGTCTAGGAGGGTGTTTCACTGGTATGATCACTTGGCGTCTATCTTTATCCCTTCCCTAGGGTTAGAAGACGTCATGCAGCACATCGAGGCCTTAACTAACTATACTCAGCGGGCCTTAAGTGACACCGCAGCTGGTCTCTCTCTCCTAAATGAAGAAGTAAAATTAATGAGGAAAGCCGTCCTCCAAAATCGGATGGCATTAGACATTCTAACAGCAGCACAAGGGGGTACCTGTGCAATTATAAAAACTGAATGTTGTGTGTACATTCCTGATCCCTCTGCTAATGTCTCAACAGCTATTCAAGGTATCAGGCAACAGATCAATGATATGTCAGATTGTAAAAATCCCTGGAACTTATCCTCTCTATGGGAGGCCATCACTGGTTCCTCTTGGTGGAAATCTTTGTTAACTATATTCATAATAATCTTGTTGATCTTATTATTCGGCCCATGCATACTTAATTGGCTCTTTGCCTTTGTCTCCTCCAGACTTAAAGCTATACACCTACCCAAGATGAAAATGCCTGGTGTCTACCGAGGGTCTTTAGATAGACCCTCTGGAGAGTATCCCTGACTGCCGATCAACAACTACGACCCCTTTCAGCCTGAAGAAGCCAGAGTGGTCATCACCCATTACTCCCACACGGCAGTTCGGGTTACTTCTTCAGAGGGGGGAATGTTATAGGCTGCTGAGATAGATAGAAATACTATAGGCAGTCAGACAGGGCTGGGCCCTCGAAGAAGCCAAGATAAAAGATAAGATACCTGTGGGCCAGACCTTAAGACCAAAAGACTAAACAAATACATCCACATACCTCCCCAGGGATGGACAGCAGGGATTGATATTCTAAATAGGTAACTACCACCTTGAAGAGTCCTGACCTAACCCTTACGGGAAAAGCCCTGCTCTGCATGCCCGCTTGTTACGTGACTCACTTTCCCATTTGATCCCAGTCCACTCAGTCTTACCTGGACAATTATACCTGTAATCTTATTGGCGGACCATAGTTTTGTCCATCTCCCCTACCTTGGACCTGCCTCACCTCGTGGTTTTTCCCTATAAAAGTCCCTGACAGAGACAGAGTCGGGGGCAACCCACTTGGGCCCCCCTTCTGTCCCTCTCTTGGATAGAAGCTTTCTTTCTCTCAATAAATATTCTGCTCTTAACCTCTGTTGTTCCTAAAATTCATTCATTCTTCGGTTTTAGAGAACATGAACTCGTCTGATATCTTTCAGGTTGGGATGTTTATTTTCCTGTATCAAAACCTCCACAAACTGTAAACTAAATAAACCTTTCCTTCCTTCAAAAAAAAAAAAGATTACAGCAGAATATCTGTCAGGATGTAAATTAGAGTACAGCTGTCTTGTCAGATGCAAATTAGATTACAGATGTCTGTCAGGGAGACAGAGTTGGCTTTTGTAGTTTTGCCATGGGGGGATGGGACTGGAATGGACTCTAACAGTTGGTAGCCTGTTTTACAGGCCTAAATTAAATTGATTTTAAAAAGCTTTGATGTTTTTCAAACAGGTGTAAAAGTCTGGAGTACAATCTGAAAACAGTGGGGCTTAACCAGTCACTTGATTTTGACATCCCATTTAAATGGTGACAGGCTTGGTGGTGTCCTTCAAAGGGGTACAAGGTTTGACAACTTTTTCGTATTGGGTTACCTTGTCCTGAAAAGACAAATTACTCCAAAGTGTTCAGATCAATCTAAAATGATTTTCAGACTTTATTTGGTAATATTAATTGGCTCCACCCAGCTTTTGGACTAATTTCTCTGGTGTTATTGTCATTATCCTTCAGACAACTTTATTCAATTTGCTTCTGTTTTCACAGATGGATCCTCTTAGGTTAACGGAGGCTATATGATGGCTTCCTCTTCCAAAAACTAGGATACAGGTTTTTCACTATATGATCAAAATTTAATTACAAAAACAAAAGGGGTACTCTTTTCCTATAAAACTCACACCTCATAATAGACTTCACTTGTCAATGTATACTACTAAATTTTTAAAATTTTACAAAAGATGAGAGCATAGCAGTAGAAAGACAGTTCAATCAGGTAAAGCCAAGAAAAGCTAATTTGGGGTCCAGGATATGTTTGTGTTTTGCTAGAGCATGCTGTCTGGCTGTATCATGAAGCCAGATCTAGAGAAAAAGTTGGCAACAATGAGGCTAGTTTCCACTTGGGGCCTACTGAAGGAATTGCAGAATGCCCAGGAGATGGTAACAAAAATGGAAATCTAAGGTCTAAATAGGTGACAGAGTATATAGAGATAACTGGCCTGAAAAGTTACTAGTATTCTTGAAACAAAGTAAAATACAAATATGCATATTCATAAAAGATTCCATTCCTTCCAAATTCTTCTGATAAGAGATCTCTGCTAAATGACAAAAAACATCTGACTAGTCTATTTATAATTACAAATTTATAAAGTTATAATAGAATTACTATATTTCAATTTGGTCAGAAATATATTTGAGTGCACTCTGATTGTGTAAAGATGATTATTTGTTCTATGTACTTGTTATTTGTCTATTTGTCTGTCATTCCTGGAAACAGCTGTTCTTCTTTTTATTTGAGCTCAATAATTTTCTCTTTTTTGATCATTTGTTCAAAACACAATTTGGATTATAGACTCAAAGGCATGCTTTCTCCTGAGTTACCAGCTGATATAAGTGATATCAAAACTGGCTTTCTCATTGCTTATCTAAACATTTAAGATAATTAACAGACTTGCCTTAGAGTAATGAGAAATTATTGCACAGAACTCCAATTGATTTATAGAGGGGTGGCCAACCTCTGTTCATTAATGAGAAGACCGCAATAATCTCCACGGTCTCTTGGCAGATACCCCCAATAATTTGCTCATTGGTCAAAAGATATTTTTTAGGGAAAAATTACAATAAGGTTTTCTCATGAAAGATGCTCTTGATACAAAACTAAAGTAAGAAACAAAGATTTTCACTTGTGTATGGCAATTCATTATTGTTATTCTCATAGTATGTTACATGTTCGTGATTACAGATGTACGGGTCTTCCAAAATGTAAAACAAAGATTGCTTATTGTGATAAGATCTTTCAGATTTAGACCTCTGCCTTTAATAAAACCTTGTGATGTACATCCTATTGAAGGACAGTAAATCAGGGAAAAGATTTGTATGTGTTAGATAGAGATGATTGGTTAAAAGGGTTATGTTATATCAAAATGAAAATGTAAGCATGTCACAAAATGTCATTATGATTGTCATGCAGCAATGTTACACATGGTTTTGATTTCTAAATTTTTATGTAAAAATATGTAACTATTATCTGTTAACATTCCATATGGATCTAAATGATAGGATATTCATAGCTGTTAGAAAATAACAGTTCCATTTTATGTTTTAAGATGTTTGATATTCAGATAGTAGTATTAAGTTTACTACCTCTATTACAATGTAATATAATTAAGCTTCTCTTTTGGATATTTAACCACTGGGGTTTGAAGACTAAAACTTAGAGAGATATATAGGCTAAGAAGATAGCTAATATTTTTGCCCTAGCCCTCCCCAGTCAGTGAGAACACAGGACAGAAGAGAACTTCTGCTATGGTATCCTACAACTCAGCTGAGTCTCTGATTTTCTGATCAAGGACACTATGGGACCACAGAGGAAAGTGATTTGATGATTATAGTATGTCTAAGGGGAGTCATCTGAACAGAAAAGTTCTCTCAAGCTTTCACAGAAAGCAACTTGGTCAAGCAATGGCCATGACTCATCCAGATAACTAACACTGACAGTGGATCTAAGAGGTGCTGTAGGTGGTTCCAAGGTAATCCTGAGGAGACCTCACTGATTTTGACAGCAAAAAGTGAGTAATATGGGTCTCACCTTAACTTGGTCTTAAACATCTAGCAGAAATGTATTTTTTTTTTTTTAGCAGAAATGTATAATGACAAGATGGGTAAAAATAATGCCATAGTAATATGCTAGCTGTAAAAGATTCAAATCACCAACAACTTCTGACAGTTGCCAGCTAGGCTGGTAATTGACCATTGTTATGGATATTTGTACTGTATTCTCTAAGCATAGCTTTTCCAGCTTCAACTAAACACTCATCATTTGCAAAACAGAGACAAGAGAGATGTTGGGAGTGGCTGGAGCTGGAAATCGGTTATGCACATGAAAGGAAGACAAGGCCACAGTGCCTCAAGTAATCAAGCTACCTCAGTCTTGAGAAACACATCCTGCATGGACAATGTCAGTCATTTGCAGTGCACCCTTGTGTCTCATGATACTAACTTTGCAAGAGTATAAATAAACGCCCCTACTGTTGTTGTTCAGTCCTCTTGCCCATCAGGTAAGAAGCCTCCACCTGACCCCAGCCTTTGTCTCTTGTCTTTGTTTTCTAAGTCCCCTTGCCATTTTCTTCCAGGGACCACTGAGAGACTGTTGAGTCCCTACATCTACTCCAACAGGGTACAAAGATGGGAGAGGATGTGAACATGGGGGCATGGCAGACTGGTACCCACAGTGATCTCCCTGCCTAGGATCTTCACCCCCAATGATGCCTTCCCCTTGAACCTGGGCTGGGTGTAGCACCCGTTTTAATCAGTGCAATGTGGCACAGGTGATGTGATCCTGTTGCTGAAATCAGCTGTAGGAGGAGCTGGCAGCCCAAACCTTGTGCTCTTGGACACTCTGCTCCACCCTGTAAAAAGTGTGGCTGGCCTTCATGACAGCCTGGAGAGAGGAGAAGAGGAGAAGCCCCACAAAGAGCAGGCAGCCTGATGGCAGGAGAGACACAACCCACTAGCATCCTGCCTGAACCAGCCTGGCCACTTGCCAGCGGAGCTGAGGCTCCGTCCTCAGTTTCCATCCCTACCTGCAGGCACCTGAGTAGGCAGCTGAGGGCCCCCACCCTCCTACCTTCCTCATACCTTCTAAAGACTTCCGGCCTTTCCAGTGGGTTCGTTGTGTAGGTCTCTTCTGGTCCCTAGCAGGAGACCCTGCCTTCCCAGGATAAAGCAGGGATCCAGTGTTGCATGTTTGGACAAGACCTATTGGAATAAGATGACATAACTACAGCACACAGCACTGCACGCATTGAAGGGAGTGTTGGAAATGGACATGAATGAGGTCTACAAAGCAGCCATACCTCAGCTGAGCAGATGGACATCCATGTTTGTAACTGTTGAGTTTTCTTTACAAAGGTGGAGGTAAGCCATGCTAGAGGTCTTTAGAAGGTATGAGGAAGGTGGGAGGGTGGGGACCCTCAGCTGCCAACTTGCTGGTTGTTAGAATCACTTGGAAAGACGTTATATTAAGAGCATTTAAGAGCTTTTAACATCACAGATTCACCAGATCATCGGTCCTGACGACTGCCTGGGTTTGGAACTTCTTCAATCTGATCAATTATAAAGATGCCACACAACAATTGGCTCTGCCATTCTGGGCAATATTCTTCTGTCTATTTTTTGTAAGCAATATAGAATGAGTCACTGATGTGGTCTGGGTAAGTTTTGAATGTGTGCCCCCAAGGTTTGTGTAGGATGCTTGGTCCCCAGTGTGCGAGTGTAGCAATGGTAGAACCTAGTAGTGTCTTGTAGTGGGAGGTCCTGAGGTCATGGGGGCATCACTCCTAGAGGGGATTGGCACTGGTGTGGTGGAGTGCATTCACCCTTAAGAGAGGGTTGTTACAAAGAGAGAGGCCACCCCATGAGCTGGTTCCCTTTCTGTTTCTCTACCAGTACACTCAGGAGTCTCACATCCAGGTACCATACTGCTTGGATCCCCCAGGCAGCAGAATCATGATCCTTTACTTAGAAGGAACCCAGCCTCAAGCATTTTTCTATAGCAACACAAAACTAAGCCACTAACGACAGAACAGCATATCTTCCTCTGTAAAGAGAAAATTATGAAAAATCTTATTCTATTATAATTTGCTCTATGGTCATGACTTGCTTTCTTTGGAAAAAGTTGTTTTGCTCTATACCAATCCAAGTGTTTGTTTTTGAGTAATTCAACCCTAACTGTTGCCAAAACAGTTTCTTAATTACAAAAAAAAAGACAGTTGATACCTAAGGGAGTTGATTGACAAAACAAAACAAAAAGTAATGTTTTTTTCATTTAAAGTCGAGTAGTATTTCAAATTTACCTTTACACTAAATAGAATTCCAAACTTATTTCTGCCTCTTCTCTCTTCTGCAGGCTCACTCTCTCTGCTCTTGTGCCACCAAATGCCCCATGTGATGCTGCACTGATGGCTGGCACATGTCCTGGCATCTGCTTGGAGTTCTGGGAAATTGTAAGGCCATTCTAAAATAATGATGATGCACTTTGAAAAGCCTGAACATTTCATCAGGATTGCTCTAACAACCATAAGCTCCTCAGAAGTCAGGCTCATTTGTGTCATTGATCAGGAAACCAGGGTCAAGAACAGATGAAGTCATGAGCAATGGAGAAAGAAGGATCCGAGATGTATGAAGATGTACAGGAAGAGCTGGGGTTTTTTTCCATTTTTAAAGCTGTGCTAAAAAGATCTCCATGTCTCTTAGAACATTTCCATGTTTTTGGTTATTCTCCTCTCTTCTCTCCTGTGTGATTTTGCTTCATTTCGCTAATTTTCTCCAAATTCTACATCCTTCTTTCCTTGCCATGGGAGTTTCACATATATTCCTTTATTCTGGATTTTTATGTTCAATATTCACTTGTTCCAACAACACTCATCAGAACTAGGTCAGTTTTTCCTTTTCCTTTCTTGCTTTCTGCACACTCGCTAGTTTATAAATACACACAAAATTATGTACACATTGTCCACGTGGTGGTGGAATTTACGATGTTAAAAAGTGCCGAGTCCCTAGTCTGGAGACAGTTTTGTGACACAGATGTCCCTGAGGCATTACTTTCTCCTGACCAGAGTCACACACTACTCTTGGGTTTGACTGGTTTTGAGCCCTCCTTGCCCCTGCCATGGCTTTCAGATCCACTGAAGTCACCAGAGGTTGACAGTGCGCAGGGTGAGAAAGAGCTCTGTCCACAAGAGCCTGGCTGAGGAAGCAGTCCTGTGACCTTCTGGTGCTTCCCGGGGGACTTCACTGATCTCTTCTACCGACAGAGAGGCTTGGGTGGACATGCTTCTCCTCTCTCCCCTCAGCCTTTTCCTAAGTTCTACTTCTCCCTCCCCTTGATTGTTTGCAGAAAACAGATTTCTTCATGCTCAGTAATCTCAGCGTGACCTCGGGTCTCTGGACTGGACATTTCCAATCCTCAGGGACAGAGGCCAGGCTGGGCCTCAGCCTCACTCTTGTGTTTTCCTCTGGCTCCGCTTGCTGTCTTGAGCCCTGTGGCCTTTTCCTCCTTCCCTTCCTTCTCCTCTTCTCCCAGCCCCTCCCTTCTCTTCTTCACGTGCTTCTTTTCCTTTTTCTTTTTCTTTTAATTGACATATAAGAATTGTGGCATGACCAGATCAAGGTAGTTAGCATTTCCATCACTTCATATATTGATTCCTTCTTGTGCTGGGACCATTAGCCATCCTTTCTGTTAGCTATTTTGAAATACATAATAATTATTGTCAGCAATAGTCACCCTGTAGTGCTGTAGAACAATAGAACTTATTCCTCCTATCTACCTGGGCTATGTACCAACACACCAGCCTCTCTCCACCCCTCTCCTCCCCATTCTTCCCAGCCTCTGCTAACACCTATTCTCTCTCCTGTAAGAGCAACTCACTGAGCTTCCACATAGAAAGAGATCACTGTGTCAGAGAGTTCTCTGGACTCCCATCTCCTTGCCCCACTATTTACGAAAACCAAGATGCAGGCTCAGCCTAAGTACCACCAACAGGGGAAAGGGTACGGAAATCGTGGTAATATACACAAAGGAATACTATTCAATTACAGCAGAAGGAAATCCTGTCATTTGCAGCAACGTGGATGAACTGGGGCACATTCTGCTAGTAAGCCAGGAAGTGAGAAATATCACTTGAATTTGTGTGTGTGTGTGTGTGTGTGCGTGTGTGTGTGCGTGTGTGTGTGTGTGTGTGTGTGTGTGTGTGTGTTCTGGTTTGTTACTAGTGTAAAATACTGCCACAGGGCTGCAGATTCAGACTCAGAGGGCTGGGTGGCCAGCCATCTTCTGTGCATGTGGCAATCGGACAGTGCACAACATGGCTGTCCCAAAAAACCAGCTGTATCTACATTGGGCTGGCCAGAGTCCAGACTCAGTCAGTCTCTGAAATAACAAGCCCCACATCTGCAGTGCTTATAGACAGAAGCACAGGCTCAGAGCTTCACTTAGCTAGTACCACAGGGCCACTCGCTGTGCTACCTAGGAAGCCAAGTCAAACTCAGAAGCTGCTTGGCTTGACCTCTTCACCATGAAAAACCAGCTTTTAGAAAAGCCAGGAGTAAGCGTAGCACACACTCACCGTGTAGATGGCACCAAATCTTCGAGGGATTCCAGAGCAGGCCAGTGGGCGCTGCAAGGCTGAGGAGGCCCCAGGGCTCATACTTTATTCAGGTACCTGGTCTTGGGGATCTATGATCCGGGCCTCACAGAGATTCCTAAGGGGTGTCTCTCATGCTGACCCCCTAGGATACATTTAAAAGGCTGAGGTTGCTCACACAGTGGATGTGGGCATCCCTTCAATTCAGAAAACAGGAAGTAGACAGGGTAAGTCTGAAATGCTGTGGGAGGCCATAGGACAGTGAGAAACTCTGCTCCCATGCTGCCGTCCACAAGCCACCATCATGGCTGGAAAAGCTGGCAGCCCAACAGGCCCTGGGGTGTAGATATGGCCTGCTCCTCTGACACTCATGAAATCTGAACATACCATGGTAGGGCTTGCATGGGCCTGTAAGAGGGCCTGTAAGAGGTGATGAGGTCCCTAAGAGAGACTAATGTCTTCTTTGCAGGACTGGGTTGATGGCCTGGGGATTGGATCAGTTACTGTGAAGTATGGTTTCCATCAGTCAAGGCAGCCCTTCCTGACCTGTTGCTTCCACTTGTCCTCACTTCCCCCTTCAGTGTCTACCATGCTATGAAGGAGCACAGCATCGCTGCAGAAGCAGCCACCCCAGTGTTCAGCTTCCAAACTGTGAGCCCAAACAACCCTCTTTTCTTTACAAGTCACTCAGTCTCAGCTATCCTATTGTAACAACAGAAAACAGACAAGAGCATTTTGTAACTGATTCTATGAGGACCCACTAAGGGCATTTCCTGGCACTTAAGGAGAAGTTGTGGAACAGTTGCTTGTGTTTCTGAAAACCTCCTTCTGCTGACACATCTTCCCACCATTCTAAGAAAGCAGTATGAGATGCACTCTGAGAAAAGACAGGACTCTTATTCCTTGCATGCCTGAGAGTCAGTTTGTAGGTTCTTCACAGGTATCTTGAGTGTGAGAGCCCAGATTAGTTGATGAACTGTGTCCATATATTATCAGCTCATTTGTGGAAGAATGCAAACTCTTGGGCACAGAGCCAGTGAACATCAGGCAGCTTCAGATCAGGCACCAGGATCTCATAGCCTCCCAGGGAATGGGATTCTACCAGTGAGATCAGGAGTCACCAGCACCCACAGAATACTCCTACCTCTTTCTGATCCACAGCTCCAGTGTCTGCCTTCATGCAGTGGGGAAATCCTTATTCAGGTCTCTAACGCACCAGCTTTTATTTTTATTTCAGTTTTAGCCAATTCTTATCAAGAGCAATCATCTTGGTCAACAGAATTCTTTAAAACATTTAACATTCATAACCTTAAGTACCATGGCAGTACACACTTTATATGCATTTTCTGTCTCATTGGCTGGGACAGTTGAGCCACGTGGTCTGAGGGAGGTCCATTACTTTCCCCAGAAAGGTAATTCAGGCAGTCAGTGTTTTGGGTAAGCAGACTCATTCTCAGCACACTGCAAACATCCTGTAACCCTCCCCCTCCCTGCCTCAAACCTAATAACTTCGTTCCTTTGTTCCCTATTTCCTCTGGAAATAGGAAGAGTCATGCCAACTAATTACTCAATTCTTATATTAGTTTGCTTCTTGTCATTGTGATAAGAGACTATGTAATAAACTTTTAAGAAGGAATGTTTTTGGCTTATGGTTTCAGAGATTTCAGTCCATGGCCACTTGGCTCCACTACTTTGGCCCTGTGATGAGGAAGCACTTCACAGTAGGAGCATATGGCAGACAAAGCTGCCCACTTTAATGTGGCCAAAGCAAAAAGAGACAAATATCCCCTTCTAAGACACACATGCCTCTGGTAACCTAACTTCCTTCCACTGGGCCCTCCCTTCTGAAAGTTCACCAATTCCCAGTAGTACCATGAGCTGGGGACCAAGCCTTCAACAGTCAATGATTTTGAGGACATTCAAGACTCACTATAATAATCCCTATCTCATATTTTTTCTGTGAATACAGTATGACTTATTAACAAGCCACAGCCTTCCAGCCCCATCTGATTGTAGCACTTGTCTTGTTCACAGATGGCCCCAGATTTATCATAACTGACTCACAATTTTTCACTGTGGTGCCAAAGCAGCACATATGCAGCAGAAATCATACCTCAGATTTGGAATTTTGATCTTTTCTCAGGCTAGCATTATGAGGTATGATCCTCTCTTGAGACACTGGACAGTGACAGTGCACTGCACTAGGAAGTCACATCAGTGAATCACCAGTCCTGACCTCTCAGTCTTCTCTGATGCTACACCAGGACTCCTGGAAGGTTAGGTGTATTAAATGCGTTTTTAATTTAGGACATTTTCAATTTGTGATGGGTTCATCAGGACATAACCCTGTTAGAAGTTGAGAAGCATCTGTACTTTACACACATCCCCCAGCCCTGTTTCTCTGGCATCCTGGCAGACCAGCTCTCTTGGCTAGAACAGATGGACCACTCTGAGGGCCAGCAAGAGCAGTTGTTTAAGCAGAAACTCACCAGTTTCATGAACCTGCCTACTGGGCTACTCTGCCAAAGACTTGTCATCTCCAAGCAAGAGTCACTTTCTGGAAATATCTGGAATCAATTTCAAGCCTTCAGAGGGTGTTCCTCCTCCACAGATGAAGGAGCTGTGCTGGAAATGGAAAAACTGGCCTAGATCTCCAGGAACAAGATTCCCACTTCTGTGCCCCTTTTCTAGAGGGGACCAGCCCTCCAAGGTCCTGAGTCTATTTCCTACCAAGAAGACAGTCCTGAGCAGGAGTTCAGAGGGGCGTTTTTGTTGTTATTCTCCTCTCCCCCAAAGGCTGATCCAATAGACAAGTTTGATCCCCTGGCACCTGTGCACCCCTAAAACTGAGTGTTGCCAAAGTTCATTCTCAGAAAGAAATACCGGGTGTTCAAAGTGATAGAAGCTTCTGGCTCAGGTGTATCTGGCTCAGGAGAATCTCTGGGAGTCCAGATGTGTGCAAAGCACCCTTGTGGCACCCAGACAGAGCTGTAGGGCTGGGGCTGCCTGCTGTGTGTTTACATCTGAGGTGAGAAAGGCCACAGGATGAAAGTTCTCTCTGACTCCCCGAAACTCAGACAATCATTTCAGGCTTTTATAAACTTGAAACAACCCACATGGAAACGTTTCCAAATTAACCACAGGGAGTATTTAAGAGTCTGTGGGGGAGGTTTTTATTAGTATACCTGGTGGGAAATGTTGTGAGCGCAGCTTACTTTCTTCACAAATATGAGTATTCTTAATGCAATGCTTTCTCCACGCTGAAAGATCTCCCCTGGGAAACACGTAAAGTCTACAAATTCTCCGTGAATGCTTACAGAGGGATTGTGATATAGATTTTTAGAGCTAGTCTATAATATTTTGAAGGCCTTAAAACTTTGGAAGAAGTTAACAAGGAAAGAGACAGAAAAAGAAGTTGGCTCCTTTGAGATTTCTGGCAGAAAATCAAATTTTAAAATAAGTTGCTGAGTTGTTAGTGGGGAAGCTCTCTATGGAACGGACATCCAGAAAGGGTGAAGGCAGATGAGTGTTAAGGTGGCTGCTGGGACTCCCCCTGACTTCATGTCCTGTGAGGTCCCATCCTTGGAATATAAGTAGTGCCTGTGACTTGCTTCTAACCAGTGAGACACGGCAGCCAGGTAATGGGTTGTCCCTCCCATGGCCAGGTGCCAATAAGTGTGTTTAAGGCTTTGTCTGCTCTGCTCACAGATGAGGAAACCAACAGGGTCTGAGTCCTGCCTGTCAGTAGGGCCGCATGGCAGGAAACGCAAAAGCCTCTGGAGGCTGAGTGCCTCAACCCTAAAGCCATAAGGACTACATTTTGCCCACAGATTCTAACTGCTCGTACCAAAAGTTAGAATATTTTTCTTAAACTAATGTTCATCCATGTGCTCTATGGCCTTAGGACAATTTGCAGAGATTTCAAGGGCCTTTAAAAGGAATGTCGCCAGTTAAAGGGCTGTTTGATTGGAGAGACAGTCTGCAGAACTCCTTGCTTCATCATTCCAGAAATATTACCATCTAGTTTTTCTTACAGCTATTAGGTGTGTGGTAATTTGCTTCATGGCAATAGAAAATTAACAAAGTGCACTTTGTACTCTCCTTGCTCTTCTATTGAGAGTTGGAGAGAGCTGCCAAAGAGTGAGAGATGCCTTTCCCAAAGGGTCCCCTGTGTGTGCTGCTGCCCGGCGAAGGTGGCTGAGGTTGCACCCTGGAGACCCTACCTTAGCCTGGTTTGTGGTGGGGCCAATGCCCTCCTTGCTCCTGCCCAGCACCCAGGGAGGCTGAGGAATACCAGGGCCCAACTTCTGAGCCCCAGAATACCATAGAGAAACCTATCCCCCATGTGTATGAAAAACATCTGCAGAAAACCCCACACCAATGGGATAAACCTTCATTTGAGAAACTGAGCATGGCTGCAACTTGAACAATAACCAAGACAACAGCTACATATGATGGAAAAATCATAGCTAGAGACTGGGAGTTTCTCCTTAAGTCATACTATTTGTGATTATTGGTAGCTTACACTGCTGTGATTAAAATTAGTAAATATTTATCTTATTTTAAGAAGACCGTCACATTTATAGAAGAGAGATATATTCCTTCCAGTAACCTGATCCCTAGGAAAAATCCACATATCTCCACTTCTAGGAACCTGGCACCTGGCAGGTCCATGAACCATAGCCATTTGGTCTAGGGGTAAATTGTCACCCTATACTGCAGAAACTGCTTGAGTCTACACATTCATGTCAAGCTGAGTCCCAGAGAGTAGAAACCATCAGAATCAGAAGGACTGGGCATTGAGAACTTGTCTAGCACGCAAGGCCTTGGGTTAGAGGCCAGAAGCAGAAAACAACAACACAAAATCAGGCCTAACAGATTTAGAGCCACAGGCAAGGCACAGAAGCAGAGGAGTTGTTGCAGCCCTTGTAGAGGACAGAAATGTACCTCCAAGACAGAGATCTCTGTAGAGTTCAACAGCAGAACTTACTGAGAGAAGTGCTGGCAGCTGGGTAGTCAGGTCACAATAACAAGGGGCTGGTTAGGTGTGCAATCATGCACCCAACAACTGAAAATAGAAACCATGGAAAGCCATGGGTTTCATGTTTATGCCACTTTTTAATGGTGTAAGAAAAAAAAAATCCTAGTTGTTCTGATGAGTAAGACGGAGCCTGTTGTGCTCCACAACCTTATTTGTCTTTTACAGCAAGTACACACATATGTATTATCCATTCCAACTCACAACCTTCCTCCAGAATAAGTTTTATATGAATTTAGTTATATGCATGCTCAGAGAGAGAGAGACAGAACAAAGCAATAATAAAAACTGCCATTTACACCATGCCCCATCCTAAGTGCTGGAAACAGCATCTCATTGGTTGCTTGCCACATACTGGGAGGGAGGCATGTACTGGATTGAACAATTTCGTCCCAAATTCACATCTACCTAGAACCTGTGAACATGACTATCTTTGCCTGTTTTGTGTTGCTGTAGCACAGTGCCTGGCACTGGTTCATGTATAAAGCAATAAGGTTTAGTTGGTTCAGCTCTGGTGGGCAGTACTGGCATCTCAGCCAGGACTCGCTAGCTGCATCATCATACAGCAGAGCAGTGGAAGGGGAGACTGCAGGATGCAGGAGGGGCCAGGCTCTTGGAGTAGCCTTGCTTTATAGCACCTGGTTTTCATGAGCACTAATTCACTCCCAGGAGAGCACTGCCATGAGACAACATCAATCTACTCAGGAGGACAAAGCCTCCTGGGACTTGATCACTCCCTCCTGTAGGCTCCACCACCCAACATTACCACACCAGGACTTGGCTTCCAGCATGTAAAACTTTGGGGGACGAACTACATCCAAGCCCTGGCAATGGCTTAATTTGAAAGTAGAATCCTTGGAAATGCAGTCAGGTCAAGATGAAGTCACATGGGGTTAGGACCTGGCAACCTAAGAAGAAGAGGAAAATCTGGATGCAGTGCAAAGGGGGGAAAGGCCAAGCAAAGATGGAGGCAGAGGTGAGAGGAAGGCATCTACTAGACAAGCAATCTGGGACTGCTAGCAACTCTGGAAGCGGGAAACATGAAGCATCCACCCCAGCACCTCCAGAGAGAGCACAGACCACTAAGCATGTAAATCTGGGCTTCTGGCCTCCAAAACTGTAAGACAATATGTCTCTGTCCTCCTGAACTACCCAGTTTGTGGCACTTTGCTCAGCATCTTTATAAAAAAAAGTGTTTTAAATCCCATGCAGTATATTAAGATAATTAGAAGCCTCAGAATTAAGAAAACTACCCAAGACCCCATGGTCCAAGATGCAGAACCAAAACCCAGTGCAGGCAAGGTGGCACCCAAGGGGACCTGGACCATAAAGAGACAGTTTCCCCTCCCCTGCCCTGGAACAATATCACAAGAAAGAGATTTCAAAGGATTTCAGCATTTTGGACAGTTGAACAATTAATAGCTTTAATGTTCTTCATACCTGTAAGTAGTATTTTTATGGAAACTATATGCAATATTTTAAAAGCCTGTGACATCACCAAGATCCAGGCCCACCATCTGACTCAGCAGATCCATTTAGGAACAAGTGCATCCTAAGATAAAATCCACGTGTATGTGCACATACATAACTACGCAGGCACTCAGTGCTGCATTGTGCATGCTAGTCCAAAAATGAAAATAAACCAACCACATTAAGAATAAAGAAGGAGTTAAATAAATCAGAGCACATCTGCAAAATGAATTCTATGAAGTATTTTAGAAGGATGTCACAGTGCAATGGTGTATTAACCTTCAAAAGGAAGGATGTTCTGACACCACCTACATGCTGAGTGAAACTTGATGACATAATGCTGAGTAAAATAAGACAGTGATCAAAAACAAATATTGGATAATTCTACTCCTAGTCGGTACTTAAATTCATCAGATTTCTAGAGATAAGAAGTATCTAGAACATAAAGAACTGAAAAAATCAGGCCCTCCAAAATTCAAAGACCCAATCTGAAAATGGGCATCTGAGATGAATACATATTACTCAGAGGAAGAAATACAATTGGCAAATAAATATATTTAAAAAGTTCAATGTCATTGTTTACTTGAGAGATGCAAATTAAAACAATACTGAGATTCTATCTCACTCCAGAAAAAAATGGCTATCATCAAAAAATCAACCAATAACAAGTGCTGGCAGGGTTGTAGGGAAAAAGGAACGGTTCTCCACTGTTGATGGGACTTAGACTGGTCCAACCACTGTGGAAATCAAGTGTGGAGATTCCTCAAAAGTCCCATCCAACCCAGCTATTTCACTTCTGGGTGTCTTTCCAGGAGAATTAAAAACATCATTCAACAGCCATATATATATGCACCTATATTTATAGCAACTCAATTTATAATAGCTAAATCTGGAAAACTACCTAAATACTCATCAACTGAGGAATGGATAAAAAAAGATATGGTATTTTTATACAATGGAGTACTATTCAGTCATAAAGAAGAATAAACCCAAGGCTTTTATAGGTAAATGGATGCAACTTGAGACCATACTCGTAAGTGAAATAAACCAGACTCACATGTGTAAAAATCGTATTGTTTCCCTAGTATAAGAAGCTAAAAGAGTAAATAATATCCAAAGCATACAATATATATATAGTGAGAGAGGAAGAAACTGCTGAAAAGGAAAGAACAACTGGAAGGGGGAAGAAGAAAAAAGGAAGCAAAAATAAAATATACGTAGCTAAAATATACAAGATAGCTAAAATAATTACACTACTAATTTCTATTACTTCAATAAAAAGAATGGCTTGTGTTTATATTGTTTGATTAATTTTTAATGCCTATATTTTGTAATCTGAGTAGCTACTTTGAAGATAATAATACACTATATATTAACCATTATTGATCTCCTGTTATTGTGTTTTGGAATTTTGTATCATTGTTTTTTTTCTCTTTAAAAATAAATTCAAAAAAAGCAGTAGAATAGTAACCACTGGGCCTGGAGAAGGGGAAGTAGGAGTTGTTTAAGCATAATGAATTTCAAATGTAAAGGATGCAAAGAGTTCGGGAGATTGATGGTGGTGATGATTGTACAATAATGAGACTGTGCCTAGTATCACTGAACTGGACATTTAGAAAAGGTTAAACTAACAAATCTTTTGGTATGTGCAGAGTGATCCCAGTCAGTGCCCATCAATATAAAATAAATCTGCCTCAAATCCAAGGTTTTATTTCAGTTTGTCCGTGTGTCTGGTGCATTGGCTGGGAAGACTGACCATGCTGACCTCTTCAGTTACTGGTCATAGCTCTGGTGGATGGAATAAGAACCTCATCCAGGTCCTGATGAGAAGGCACACCCTCAAGATTTCTTCAATCTCTTCGGAGGTCTGAAGAAGGATTGCTGGCTCCCCACTCAAGCAGCTCACATCAGACCTCAAAAGGAGGAAGATGCAATCTGTCTGCCTGCCTGCCTGCCTGATTCTGGTAAGACCTCTGGGGGCACCTCAGTTAGTCTGTCACTCTTGCTCAGCTCCAGCAGAAAGGGGAGTCTGATCAACTCCCACTAGTTAAGACCACTCTCAAGGGGAGGGGTTAGCCTCTGAGTGCCTGCTGAATGAATGTGTGAGTGAGTGGAACAGACAGTGTAAGCAATAGGTTGCTCCATCTGTGCACCAAGACTGGGAAGCACTGGTCGGGGTGGCTGACCAGACCCTCACCTGCAGTTCCCCAGCTATGGACATATGGTATAACAGAAGCCTTGCACCTTCCTTAGCTAAGTTGTGCCTAAGTCCTAGCAAGGGGCATGGCTAGGTGGACATCTGAATGGTCTCTCTCTGAGGGACACCTACTCTTTCTTGTACCATCTTTCAAGGGTACACAATATACATCAGAGGGAAATAGAATAGGCACAAGCCAGAATAAACCTACAGCCCTTGATTGCACGCCAAAAGAACTTCAAAAGTGAATTTCCTTATATTATGGAGTTTAAAATGAAATAAGACAGCTCAAAGAAAAAAAAAAGAAGTGGCCCATTCTTCCTGAGAATTCTGCATTGGCACCCTCATCAGCCACTGCAGTTGCTGCCAACACGTTCACCCTACACCCCACCCCACTGCTCCTGACTTGTCTTCTTCCAGCAAATTGAACTGGTTCCAGCCAGTCATTGCCTGCATTCAGTCACAGAGGCACTCCCCAACCGTCTGCTTCACATCTAGCCTGTCCTGGTCAGATGGCATTATCTAATGCCCACCTGAGATGACTGTAGGCAATTCTTTCTGAGTATATTCAACACAGAAATGTCTGCATTTTGACTGAGGAAAAATTGAACTGTCATCCCTGATGAATGAGTTGCCATGGCCTTTACAAAGGTCACATCACCTAGAAACAACCTAGTCCAGCACTTCTCAAAGACATCAAAAAGGTGAGCAAAATGCTCATCAACCACTGTTACCCAAAAGCCTGATTAAAAAAAAAGCATAGGAAAATCTAGTCTAGGCAACCACACCTCTGACAATGAGTTATAAGGACTAGAGATATTACAAAAATAAATAAAAAGATAAGAACTCTCAAAAGCTTACCTGGGTCAGATGACAACCTTTTCATTGGTCTTAGGGCTCAGGTGAGGCCAGTTCATGCTCCCTTCTTCAGCTAGACCATTGGGAGCCCATACTATCATCACCTGGACAACTGGGACTCTTGCCTCTCATGTCTTCTGCCAAGCACAAACTTGCATCCTGAGAGAGCTCCTGTGTAAGCCAGTCACCATACCACCTCTGGAGAGAGACCTCCTCTTAAAGTTAGAAGTGGCTGTCTCCTTTCCACCAAACCAGTCAGCCTCCCTCTCGTTTAACCTTGCACTTTCAACTTTGACTCTTCCCTGAGAGGAAGATGACACCCGCATCAGCCTGAAATAGAACCCCAGCCCTGAAGTTTTGAAAACTCCCCTCCTAAAGATGTGAACTAAGGATTCACCTCTGGGCCTCGCCATCAGCCACACCACCTCACTGTGACCTCCATTGCTGTCAGATGTCACAAGAAGCACAAACAGGCATCCAGCCACACATCAGCCTGATAGACTGCTAATCACCTTAGGCAAGATCTCCATGCTGTCAACAATCACCCATCACCTTACACTCTGTGGTTCTCAGCCCATATATGCTTTTGGCACTGTTCTAGATTGGGGGGGGTACTGGGAATCGAACTCAGGACCTTGCACTTGCCAGGCAGGCACTTGTGTCACTGAGCTGTATCCCCAGCCCTTGCACTGTGCTAGATTTGAAAGATGCCTTCTTCTGCTTCTGAGTTGCTCCCCTAAGCCCCTTCAAATGGGAAGATCCTGAGGTGAAAGGTCAGCTCTCTTGGACTCAATTGCCCTAAGGGATTAAAACTCTCCCACTATTTTCAGGGAAGCTCTAACAACAGATTTGACCAAGCCAACAGCACCTTTTCTCTGAGGTTTCTGTGTCCCTTCCACCTCCATCACAATCCCTTGAGCAAACAGTATAGACTGCTAAATATACCTCTCCTGCATTACAGGCAGTTCAAGATCTCTGAGCTGCTATAGTGATTGCCCTCCATATACATTACCTCAGTCTTCTGCCACCCATGGTCTGCTGGTACACCTGCCTGGACCTAAAAGATTCCTTCTTCTGCCTTCTATTGGCTCCTTCTCAGCTTCCAGAACCAGAAACTAAACACATTTTTGTTCATTATAAATTGCCCTCAGTTGCTCTGATCCAGTAGTGGAACATAGCCTAAAACAGTCCTCCTTCAAGGGTGCTCAACCTCAGGATCATGGTCCTGGGACAGATAAGAGTGTGAATTTCATCTCCACCTATCTCCACAGACTTTAAAAGCAAGAACCTTCTGTGTGCAAATAAAGCTTTAGAGCTTCTACTTATTTTATTTTCCATCTCATCATTGGTTGTTCCTATTTTTGTGTGATTATTTTATCACACCAATGCCATAGGCTGAGAAGGCACATTCACTATTTGCAAATGGGGTGCTGGATAAAAACAGATCAGAAACCCCTGGCCAACTGAAGGAAGTAAAAACTCCTTGTGCCACTCAAGTCCTGCAATTTGGGAACCCATAGGACCTTCATCCCTGTCTTCGCCCAGTCACATTTAATGTCCCCACCTAGGGACTGTTGCTCATGCTGGTTCTGGTGCAGTAGAATTTCTTTTCCCTCCTTTTCTCCCTTGAACTCATATGACCCAAACTCTAACCCTCTTGGTACCAGTACCAGATGTGTCTCCTGTAGACTTCAGAGCTTGACACAAAGCAAGGAGTGTTTTTTAAGATGAGTTATTAGATAAATTAGTCCACAGCTCTTCCCATAACTAATCAAATCTCCTTGATTGCCATGGAAGTCGAAGTGGGAAAGTTAATGCAGTTCATAGAAGGGTGGACCATGAGAACTATGTGAGGTGAGCTAGAAATTAGAGAGTGGAGTGAGAACTAGAAACGGTGTAACGGTGATCAAGGACTTGTACCTTCTCTGCATTACTGAGAAAAAGAAACCGACATATCCAGTTGGCTGCTACATATTTTGTTGATAAACTAAAGTCAGTTTTTACTGAGTGGCCCTCACCCCAACCCAGCACTGCCAGCACACCCAGCCCAGCCCCAGCCCAGCACTCCCATCTGCAGGTCTAGGGTTGCTATAGATTCTCAGTCTGCTCAGTGTCCTACCATGGTGGCCCCAGGAGAGCTTATTCAGCACAGAGTGCTGCTGAGTCCTGCAGTGATAATACAACAATCCTTCCCTCCTCAGATCCTTTATTTTGATATCTTGATGTTTATTTCCTGTAAAAGCAGACAGAATTGAAACAAAATTATGTTTGATGGCAGACTGTAGACATGAACAGAAGCCCGCAAGCCCAACCCCCAAAAACTGCTGGTAAACAATAGTATGTCGCCCCAAAAGAACCCTTTGTATAAACTCTTGATTGTTCTGTGGAAAGTAAAGCAGGTCAAGGGTAAGAGAATTTTATCCACAATAGGACAGAATGAGAGAAAAATGAAATTTCACTTTAAAAATATTTTATCCCAAAAGGAGCTCTATGGTTCCCTGAGACTCAAACACAGCTTCCCTAAAATGCTCTGGACCAGCTGCACAGAGCTCAGCAAGCAGCTGTGCATTTCCCTAGGAGAAGTTCCCAGGCAGCTGGGCAGGGCTCCTGAGAGCTTGGGACCCTGGTGGAGAGGAGGCCCCACATGCCGCGTGCTGTGACTCTGCCACGTCTCCTGGAATATGTGGGGTACAGTTGAGTACAGAGCCCTGGCCAGGCTAGCAGAGCCCGCTTCAAGCCCAGCTAATTGCCCTGTGGCAGGAGGCCCTGACATTCAGGGGGATGTGGGGAGGACAAAGACGCCAGCCCTGGAATTCACCACATTGCTGGAATAATATTGTCACAATGTGGTCAGAGAATCTTTGTTATTTTTTCAGAATATAAACACTTTACTGATTTAACATTCATGACTTGCATAGGAAAATTATTATTCATAGCACTTTTTGCCTCTTTGGACTTTTAATTATGTTTTATTCATTCTGTTTAGCATTTATACCTGTATAACAATATAATTATACATGCTTACCAGTAAGAAGCATTCCAGAAAAACAAAAATGAAATAAGGGCTATAAACGTGCATGCACAGCCCATCCGCTCCCTCTCCATCATAGTCTCCTGCTTTCCACAGAGAACAGTGGAGTCTCCAGTTCCTGCCTGTCCTTCCGCCCATTTGTTTTGTTTGTGGTATTGTGGATTGAACCCAGGACTTTTGTACTGAGCTATATCCAAGCGCTTTTATTTTTTCTTTCCTTCTTTTTTTTTTAAACAAGATCTTCCTGTCGCTAAATTGCCCAGGTTGAGCTCAAACTTGTGATCCTCCTTCCTTAGCCTCCCAGAGTACCTCCATACCCAGCTAGCTGTACATTCCCACATGCAATGTGTCATGGTCTGGAGTTTTGTAAGGGCAACAATATTTACAGGATTATTTATAATAGTCACCCAAAGAATCATATACAAAAAGAAAGTACAGGAAATCTATGCACACACTAAGACCAAAGAATCCAGCTGAAGGCCTGGGTCCCACAATAATGTCCTGCATGAGTCCAGCTGAAGACCTAGAGCCCATAATAATGACTCCCACAAGTCCAACTGGAGGCCTAGAGCCCATGACAGTGTCCCATGCAGACCTCTTTCATGGATCTGTGTTGGAAAGGCCCAAAGTTCAGTGGTGAATGCTAGAAAGTCTGTGGTAGTGGGAAGAGGATCCATGCTAGCAGCCTGAGGGATCTACACTGGAGCCAGGAAGCAATGCATAAAGTAAGAACCAGAGTTCTCCTGAAAAATACCACAGCCATCTTCAGCAACAGTGAAGTCCCAAGCTCCTCCATGATGAGGTAAGCCGAGTTCCCATCAGGAAAGCCAATGTAACAAGCTTCTCCAGGAGAATGAGCAGTGCACCATCTTCCCCTCCAGAGCCAGGAAGAAGTACTCAAAGTGAGGACCAAAGCTCACCCAAAGTGGACTGTGGCCATTCTCAAAGACAATGAGGTCCAGAGTTCCTCCTCTGATGAGAACAGCCAAGTTCATCAGGAAAGCCAGCATGACAATGTTCTCCAGCAAAATAGTCCAAGAGAACCAGCAGCTCCCTAACAGCTACTACCAGCTCCAAACAGCCTCTCTTCTTCTCCAGTTCTGCCTCTTATGCTGCCAGCAACAGTCCTCAGGTGGGGCCCCCACACCCAGCACCACACTGGTTCAGTTCAGCTGGGTGTTACAAGTTGACTACCAGTTGTCAATCCACCACACATTGTTTTGCTGTCTGCTTTTGTTCCTGAGCATTTTGAGGAGGAGATTTACCCGCACAAATACAGACAAACCTAAGCCATTCTATTTTTATTTTTTTGTGAATATATTACCATGTATTTGGCTAATCTCCCATTGATGAACACTGACAGTTCTAATTCTTTACAGTTAAAAGTTGTCTGTAGGAATCCTAGTCTGCATATCTTCTGCCTAATTTTAGTCCTTCTGTAAGACACTGACCCAAGAGGAGAGTGGCCAGCCATGGGGTGGCATATTAGGCATTGCTTCTCAGGTCAGTTTTTAACAAGCCTGCCTGGTGAATCTCAGACAACAAGGCCAAGGCGTGCACTCTCAGCTCACCAGCTGCTCCTGAGTCTCCCTGCTTTTTACCTGATGATTTTGGAGGTGATTTGAAAAATAGTAGTAGGCCAAGATTCAAGAACTCTCAGGCTTGGAAGCGGACAAGGAATTTCTTAAGAAAGGCAGACAGTCTCTCTTTTAATGAACTACACTTCTAGTTCACACACTGGCCATCAGAGGTAAGCAGCAAGGGTGGGCAGTCAAGGGCCAGCATCTTTCCTAATTGTGAAACCTCACTGAAGAGGCAGCGCCAGCTTCAGGGGCCCGAACACAGACAGGGAAAGGTGGACAAAGAGGTTGGTGTGGGTGTATGGTGTGTCCCTGCATGTGTGTGTGCCCGTGTGCCAGTATGTGTGTGAGCATGCCTGGATGTGTGTGTATAAAGGTAGAGGGCAGGCAGGAGTCACTTCCCACATCTCTTTCTGTCAAATCCTTTCCTTCCATTGGGCTAAATGGATTCCTTCTACTTCTTCCAGCATTTTTAACTTTACTTTTTTGCCCTTTGTTACCAGAGAGACACATTGGCTAATTCACTCTGGCTTTGGCTATTGCCGCCCATCTCAGTTCATCATAAATAATAGTGAAGATGGTTTTAATGCTTTCAAAGCAACTGCTACTGTGACTGTCTTATGAGTAGGGGCTGAGTGAGGAAAGGTAGAATTTAATGAAAAATATTAGCATCCTCATAAAACACTGTGTGACAGAGTTGAAGGAAACAAGGTTTCTTGCTTGTTTTAAGAGAAGATTCCGTGGGATGTTAGCGCGCTATTCGTGCTGCTCTGAGTGTCACATTGCGCAGGGCCAGCGGACACAAAATGCTGCGTTTCGTCCAGCCAGGGCACGTCACTGCTGCAAATACGATGGCTCAGCAGCCAGGATAGAGTGCTCCAAAGAAGGTGAGAGGCTTTGGGCTTTCTTTCCCTGATCGGTAGGTTATATTGTTCAGAAACTGGAGTCTGACCCTGGAGACTCAAAGTTTGTTTTAAGACTCAGTTAATGAACAATGCCCACACTTGTCTGATAGGGAAAGTTTCTAGATAGGAAGAGACAAGAGACTCATCTGGGAATAGAAAACATTACTTCTGGTACTTTCTGCTTTGTGCAAGCCATGACCATGCTGGCCATGCCCAGGAGGCTGTGGATCTCCTCACCGGTTCCACTCACATGCAACAAAGCACCATTCCTTTCCCTGTTGGTGTTCTGAAGATGCCCAGTGCCGTGGTTTTAGCTGCTTGTGACACAGAAAATCATCAAAATGCACCATTTTAAATGTGTGTACAAATTCCCCAAGAGAAAGCTAGTTCAAGCTCTCAAATTTTACACACGCCTAACATACTGACGCTCCAGGAGCAGGAGCGTGCTCATGCTGAGATGCTTACTATTAAATGATTTTTTCTGGCCCTCCATCCAAAATGCTACGATGCTTTAGAATACTTTCCAAACTTAAGCCACCTGCCTAAAGAGCCCACACCTCTAGCTGGGTGTAGTGGCACACACCTCAAAACACAGTACTCTAGGAACCTGAGGCAGAAAGACAGTAAATTCAGGCTCAACCTGGGTAACTCAGCAGCTCAGAAAGACTCTGTATCGCAATAAAAAAATAAAAAAGGGGCTGGGGATGTAGCTCAATGTAAAGATCCTGGGAGATTTTAAAAAGCTAACCCTTCTTTTAGGATATATCTAATCTGCCTTTAGGAGATTTTCAGAAAGGAAGTAGAGGCTTGGTTTTATAGATATGCTAACTGGAGTGTGATGTGGCTTGTCTAAATTATTGCTGATTCTAATGAGCCAATAAAACCTGGGATGGGTCTGATTATCATGCCCTGCCATTTTTGAGGAGGTCCCTTCCAGCACCAGCCTGGTAGCTGCCCACGAGCTCAGAACTTTCTCTTGTTTTGGCACACAGCAGGGCTATTCTCACACTCCTGTGACTAGTACCAGCCCCCCCCCCCCCCCCCCGCCCTGCAACATAAGCTCCTATGCACTCAGCCACACCAGAACTGGGAATTCAACTTCTAGGATCATCCATCCTTTTGAAGTTTGATGAGAGCAGTGGAGAACAGAAGCATTGCCGCAGAAGCATTTTGCATGCAGGTGCTGAAGTTGCCAGTGGCACCTTCTCAGACAGTCTCAGCAGCTGGGTTCCTCTTCCTCACTGCTAAATCCTCCCATGACCTCAACTTTGCTCACCAGGCACCATGTCTCCCAAAGCCTCCCAACCAAGTCCACAGGGGGCCCAGCCCCACCCCCAGGCGGCTGGCTCCTCCCACACTCTGCTGTGGGCCTGGCTATGGTCACCTGGCCGCAGGAGCTGCCCATGCTACTTCTCTGCTTGTGTCTTTCACAAAAACATGCTTGTAATACAGATTTCTTGGATAAGCACTTTTTTTTTTTGGATAAGCACTTTACACGGGAGCAAACAAAACAAAGTTGTTTTCTAAAAAATTTCACTTAAGGGTTCTATCATTCTCACTTTTAAATTGTCTAAAACTTCATGAATGGAAAGCCCAGGAAAATGAAAACTTTCTTTTGTTTGGTTGCAGGAGAGAACACACCAGTGAGATTCACCCAGTGTGAAACAAAAGTATTTAATGCTGTAGATCTTGGATAATTTTTATTTTTGCTCTAAGAATGGGCAGAGCTGGGTTGCAGCATGAAGAAAAGGCCTGGCTAAAAGGAAAGCCTAGTTCACAGAAAGTTGTCTCAAAATCAAAACTACTGAAAAGGCCACTGTGAAGTCCATGGGTTCAATTACCAGTACTCCTCTTCCCCTCAAAAGAAATTCTCAGTTTAAATGATTCATGGAAGCCATAGATCATTTAGAATTTTTTGGTAAGATAACCACGAGAGGAAAAAAAAAAGAAACAAGTAATACTGACAAGACACGGTAAACACTGATTCACTACACATACCAAAAATTTAATTCCTCATCAATTAAGGGCTATTTTCCTAGATAGCCTCTAGTTGGTTAGGAGACTCAAACAAAAACTGGCAAAATCCGTTCCTCATAAATTATGCAACCCAACCTTTGGGATCTTGATAGTGTATTCTGGGCACTTGGTAAACATAGAGTAGCTTTTGACCTGCTTTTGTGTTACATGGAAAAATGTATGTTCAGGCAATGGGTCAAACTTGGACCTTTATTTAACAGTCTCCACCTCAGGGACACTTCTGAGTGGTCACTGCCACATTCTGTGGTTGATAAATTGGCACTGTTTGTGTGTGAATGTACCTATGTTCTGTGTGGGCATGT
The DNA here is from genome assembly GCA_004027595.1 of Dinomys branickii. NCBI lineage: Eukaryota > Metazoa > Chordata > Mammalia > Rodentia > Dinomyidae > Dinomys > Dinomys branickii. The sequence continues at coordinate 72,342 of PVLD010004009.1, forward strand.
ATGTCCACACATGGAAATTGTGTGTTTGTGTGTGTGTGTGTGTACAAATGTGGGTGCATGTATATTTATGTGTGGCCCCGAGCAGACATGCCTGCACCCAAAACAGCTCAGAGATGCCTGTTTACTCTTCTCCCTTTGCTTTCATTAGGTTGCATTTCTTCCTTGGTGCCACTAGTGTGCTGGTTAACTTTCGTGTGTCAACTTGGCTAGGCTGTGGTGCCCAGATGTTTGGTTAAATACCTGCTATAGAGGTGTATTTTCAGTTGTGGTTAACATTTAATATTCCTCTCACTTCAAACACTCTTATTCCGTTGTTCTTGCCACTTTCTGAAGCAATTCTGGAAGTGTTCTTTCATAAGTGTCTTTACAAGGTGTGATCAAAAAACACAGTGACTGCTGGTGCATGCCATTCAGCTGAGAGTCAGGGACATGAGAGGAAGTGAGAAGACAGGGATGAGAAAGGAATTAAGGTGTCTTATGTACATGTACCAACTCCACATAAGGAATGTAAACATTATGAGCTGCAAACATGCACTAATAAAAATAAAATTTAGAAAAGCTCAAAATAACAATAATTAAAATATTATGGTGCATCCTCATCCCACTTGTTCACTAGATCTGGCGCAACTTCTGGCTCTCCCCAAAAATAAAAATGACCATGAAAGGTAAATGTTTTGAATCAGTCCCAGACATTGAGGTATCCATGACAACACAATAAAGGCACTACTGAGAAAAAATTCCAGAATTGTTTTAAACACTGGCAAGAAAAATGGGATAGATGTATTCACAGCAAGGGGAATATTTTGAGGGGAATTACTGGCAATGTGTGTGTTACTATGACAATTTTTTAAAAATTTAAATATTCACTGTATTTTTCAATCATACTCCATAAAGCAGGTTGCCCTCTGTAACGTGAGTAGGGCTTGTCCAACCAGTTGAAGATGCGAGGAAACAGTCTGAATCTCCGGTGGGGGAAACTCCACCTCCATGCAGCTTTCAGGTCCCCGCCAGAGTCAGCCCTGTCGCTCTTCAGTGAGTCTTCGGCTTGCTCTGCAGATTTGGACTTGTCAGCCTCACAACTGGATGAGTTAATTGCAAGATAAGTCATTGTCCTTCTGCACAGGCACACATACACGCTCCACACTCTGTACACGTTCCTTCTCTGGAGAACCCCGACCAATTCACCGGCTGATGGACTTACAGCCCAGTTCTCTAGGGGGGAACCTGAGCAACATCACCATGGGTGATGTTCAGCAAACACCAGCGTGCATTCTCCACCCTGGCCAAGGCAATGAGGCACAGTCCTTGCTCTCTAAGGGGCCCAGTCAGAGAAGGGTTCCACGTTTCTGAGACAAGACAGAGGTCAACTGACGTCTAACAAGAAGGCCAGAGGACGTTTCTAGCAGAAGGAAGACAACTTGGAAAGAGATAGGAATGGAATGGAAAAATGATGTCAGAATCATTACTGAATCAGGCCCATTTTTCCTGCCGTATAGCATGCCAATCCCTAAGACAAGTTTTGCAAGAGAGGAGTTTATTTGAAAGGTAGCCAAGCACGGAGGTGGGAGACCCAACCTCAAATCTGCCTCCACAAGGGTAAGGTTTGGGGATACTTATGGGACAAAAAAAGCAGAGTGGGAGGTGAGTGGAGGCAAAGCCTTCCGTGATCTGTGCACGTGTGATTAAGCTTCACCCCTCTTCATAGGACACGCTCAGAGAATGGCATTAGTAAGATCTAAGAGTGGAGTTTTTGGCTTCTTGACATCAAAATGTCACTCATGGGGACACTTGTGAGGGCCCAAGTGAATAGCAGTGGTTTTGACAGCAGCAGCCTTCAAGTCACTGAAAAGTAACCTTGGTAACTATCGTCATCCTGATCTACATGTCGGAGGTGTTGTCTACAGCACAGCTAGTGGGAGACTAATACTGCAATATATACTTCTGCCATGGGGCCTCCAGAACTTGTGATTTTTAAAACCAACTCAAAGCAAGTGAAGCCAGAGCACCTGACTGGGCTTAGCTTTGGTTTCAGAATGACATAGAAAGCAAGTACCTTGGGTTGGTAACCTGGGGCTGAAGTCTGCCTCTGTTGATCTGTACTGGTGGCAAGCTTATTATTCCTTATTACAGTGGTGTTTACACATCAGAATACCTTGGAGGAGTTTTTACAAAGCAGATTGTTGTGTTCTGCCCCAGAATCTAGTGTGGGGCTTGAGAATCTGCCTTTCTGGTGTGGTGGTGCCTGGGAGTTGGTGTTTGAAAACCTGCCTTACTGGGAGAGACTTTTATGGCTCCTTGATACTTCTAAGTTGAAGGTTGAGTGAACCATCACAGGCTGTTGGAGGACCACACAATGTCTGAGAGAATCATTTCATTATTGACTGTGCTCAGAAGGTGAAGGAGTCACCCAGGTAAGGCCAGGCCGTTAGTACTAGCCGTTCACAGAAAAGAGTCTTTCTGGTGCTGTACTGTCATTGTTATCATACAAGGAAAGGGGAGGATGCTTGGTACAGACAATCCCTCACCAAGATAGAATTCCCATGAAACACCCACTCCATATTAGCTTTCCATTTCTATAATAAATATGTGAGCTAATTAATTTAAATAACAGCAAAGGTTAACTTGGACTTACAGGCTTGGAGATTTCAAATCATGGTTGTTGGCCCATTGTTTGGGAGCATGTGGGGAGGCAGCATATCATGGCAGAAGCAAGTGTGGTGGAGGAGGAAACTGCTCACCTCGTGGCAGACAGGAAACGGGTGGGTAGAGAGCCGACCAGGGTCCCACTCTCCCCTTGAAAGGCACACTCCCATGGCCCCTATGACCTGAAGACCTCCCATTAGGTCCCACCTCTTAAAGGCTCTGGCACCACTGAATAGCACCATATGGGAGACCAAGCTCTTACTTAACACATGAAACTTTGGTGAACATTTCAGATTCAGACTGCAGCATATCCCTTTGTCCCTAAAGAAAAATTTCAGTAGCTCTTAATTCACAGCCATCCTCTATGGACAACCTGGGGATATTTGTTTTAAGTAAAAAGTATAAGCTGCTTCTCAAGACCCCTGTTGTGGTTGATACATTGTGTCAACGTGGGGAGTCTAGAGGTTTGGCTGAGTGACTCAGCAGGGAGCCAGGGTGCTTACTTTGTATACAGCCTGAACTTGTGGGAGAGGAAGACATGGAGGTTGTGTGAGAGCTACAAGCTCCCTGGGTGGGGGTAGGCTGTTTACAATGTAAGGGAGGGAGAAAGGGGCTGCTGGCCCGCCATTCCTGCCTTTCGCTCTTGTGGTTTTTGCTGTGTTCTGCCACCATGAACATTTGCACTCTGCCGTGTGTCACTCTGCCTCTGAGCCAGCCAAGTATGGACTAAAAGCTCCACAAACTGTAAGCTAAATAAACCTTTCCTTCCTTCATTTTGGGCGTTGGATATTTTGCCTCAGCAATGAGAGAAAAGTAACCAAGATAGAATTTGGTACCAGCAGAGTGGGGTCATTGCTGTTACTATACCTGACCATGTGGTTCAAGAGCCTTTAGAAATGGCTTGTGGGAAGAGTTTGGAAAGGTTCAGAGATGTCACCTGAAAGAGATGTGCTAGAACACCTTTGACTGTTCTGTCTGGGGGGTTCTGGTCAGAGCTCAGAAGACCAGAAGGCTGATAGAAATCCTGCCGGTAAAGACCAGTTTCCCGAGGATTCTGCTGGGAAGGACTGCATTGATTGTCGGACTCCAGATGATATATATTATGGCTTGGCAGAAAGTTTGTCTGCATGTTGTTCGTGTCCAGAGACTTTGCCTGACATTAAGGGCAGCAGCAAACTGATTAATCTGGCAAAAGAAATTCCAAGGCAGTCGAATGTTGGGGAAATGGCATGGCTATTATTGGGGGCTTCTAGCCAGATTTATATTGAGAATCAAGAGAAAAGAGCCCAGCAGGATGATTTAAAATGTGAGTTTGGCCAGAAAGGAAGCTCCACTAAAGCTGTGGACCACAAAGATAAGGCTGAGGAGATCTCTATTGCTGAGAAGGAACAAGAGAATGGAAAAGATGACCTGAGGGCATCACAAGCAGCAAGTCTCCATCCTTTGCAGCCTCAAAACTGTAAAGGTGAGAGGCCTTGCCTTCAGGAAGAAGCTGCAGAGTGCCATGTTCCATAATAACGATGGGTGCCTCACCAGGTTCCAGAATGGTGGTGGTGATGGGGGCCTCACCAGGTTCCAGAATGGAGGTGGTGGCCATACCAGGTTCCAGAAAGGCGACAGCATAGAGAATTTGTTCCTCAGAATTGGATTCAGTGTGCCCAGCTAGTGAGGTGTGTGGGTGTTCATGGCTGTTCCTGCTTATCAGCTGCCTTGCAGGTGCAATGACATATTCAGGATGAGAGGTGGTCCTTGAGACTTCTATTTTAGGCATACTGAGTGATTTGAACATGTCTCCTCAAAGCATTGTGGGAAATAACCCCCAATACAACAGTGTTGGGTGGTGAGGCCTAACAGGAGCTGCCTAGGTATACCTTCATGAGTGGACTATTATTGAAGAACTTGAGGTTTCAAGTTTAATCTCTTGCTCTCTCTCCCTTGACTGTTTTCTTGTCCTTTTGCCTCCTATGATGGGTGACAAGCAAATATCAAGAATCACAGCCCTGTACCTCCCTTCTGCAGAGCAGTTTCTATGAGACATCATGACAGTCACAACAGTAGACTTGGAGGGGCCCTCAGGGTGGCCTGCACATCTCTACACAGATCTGCTGCTTGGCACATGATCTGCACAAACTTGTTTTAATCAGCATTCCAAGAAACCTATGTCATAATAACACTCAAGAAAAAATGTACAATGGTACTTCAATTCATGAATACTTTTGTTTGCAAACAATTTGGTTCACAAACAAAAGCAAGTGGCAAAATTTTGTTTTTGTTTGCAAATTCTGCATCAGATGACAAACACAACCATGGCCATCTTTTCCAAAATTGTAGAACAAATTAAGTTTATGAACTGAGGTACAACTGTATTGTCCACATTTCTGAGTGCACTACAACCTGGAACACTATCTTCCACACTTACAAATAGGGATATTAACCAGCACTAATACTCCATCCCATCTCTGGGATGCTCTGGAAAGAGCCTTTTCTTAGGAACAGTTTCTGCATATTCTTACTGGCTCATGGTTGTCTGTGAATATTGTCACAATTTCTGTAGAACTGGAGTCTTACAGGTAACCTACCTATAAACTGTCAAAGAGCTGATTTTTATCCTTTGAGGAAATGTATCTCTAACACAAAATATTCTAGTTTTATCTATAAGTTTTACTAACGTGTTAATTTTACACAATTTATTATATCCATAATAATTTGGCAGCACTTTTGCACAAGCTGATAAAGCTAAATAGGATATCATCTCTATGTCCCTTCTAACTATTCATGATCTTGACACAAGAATATTGGTCACTGGGGGTATATTGCTTAATGTGAATGATTAAATTAGCAATGATATGGTGGATGATTTTTTAAATTGAACAGAAAGGCAAACAAGACATAGTGTTATCAAAAGTAGAGAGGAGAATGTCAAAGTATATATCACACCTTGGTATCCATGGGGGAATGGGTTCCATGACCCCTGTGGATTCCCAAACCCATAGGTGCTCAATTTCCTTGCAAAACATGATGTAATATTTGATATATGTATACTCCTCTTGTGCTTTAAATAATCTCTAGATTACTTATAATACTTAGAACAATGTAAATGCTTTGGAAATAGTTGATATAGTCTATCAGTTAGGAAATCAGAGTAAGAAAAAAGAATTCAGTACAGATGCGAATTTTTCAAATATTTTTTCATCTGAAGTTGTTTGAATGTGGGGTTGCAGAATCTGTGGATGTCTTGGTCCTTTTCCCATTGCTGGGACAAAATACCCCACACCCACAACTTGAAGGAGAGGATTATTTTGGCTCAGAGTTTGTTAGAAGGTTCAGTCCACGGTCAGTTGGTTCCAAGGCAGGAAGGGCCTGGTGGAGGACAACTGCTCTTGTCATGGCAGCTGGAAGTGGAAAGCAAGGGGAGGAGCCAGAGAGGGAGATTAACCCTTCTAGCTCACACCCCAGGGACTCACTTCTTCCAATCAGTCCCCCCTTCTATCAGCATATTCAACTATGGATTCTCCATGAGCCAATCACCTTCCCAAGGCTCAAGCTCTGGACACAGGAGCTTTTTGGAAGTCCTTTCAGATGCAGACTGTAGCAGTGGATATTGAAAGCTGCCTGTACTGTATTTCTCTCTTATAATTATGAACATGTCCTAATTTACAATAAGTTCCAAGATATTTTGGGTTCTGTTCTGCTTTAGAAAGCCCATAAAAGTGGGTATCACTCAGGTCACTCTTGTTGAGCAGGTGCAATCGTTAACTGTCAACTTGAATGGGAAACCACCCGCTGAATTGAGTAGGCACGGTTCTGGGTGTGGAAGACCCACTGAAGGAGGCCTTTGTCAGAACAGTATAAAGGAGAATGGGAAGGAGTTCATACTGATTTCCCTTGGAAGAGCTTCGATGCTGTTGCTTTTTGTTCCAGCTGCACTTTTTTTTTTTTTAGAAGCTTTGGCTGTTCTCTTCACCTGAGCTTTGCTTTTACCATCACCAAGGATGGTGGCTGTTCTCTTGGGAGGAGCTCTGGTCTTCACCTTTGCCTTGAGCATCATCTCCTGGTTCTCTGCACAGACTCTCCAGCCTTCAGCACTAGCCCTTGGTTTTCCGGTGCAGACCTTCCATCTTCTGTATCAGATTCCTCAGCCCCTTGAGGCAGACTTGCATGGACATTGCCCTGGGATCCAGGCCTTCTTCAGATGGATTCTTCAGATCTCTAGCTTGGGGACAAATCTCTTGCACTCTTTTACATTTGACTCTATAGGCAGAAATTGTCATCTAATCTTGTAAACTCCAGTGTGTTGAATTTAATTTGTTTCTCTTGCAAATACTGATTACAACAGTAGGTAACTCAGAACTCTGGAATACCTAAGATCTAAAGCAGGGAGAGGCCCTGGCCAGGAGCAGGGAGCAGCAGTCAACAGTTGATACAACTTCCAACAAGGAACACATAGAGAAGGCAGCTGTGGCTTTAGATGGGCCTGGGGAAGGATCAAGCACCCAGGAGGCATATGCTCTGAAAGGGGTGCTGTGGTCCACGATAGAATACCCTGAGGGTCTCCTAGTCAGTACACTTCCTTCCTTCCCTCCTAATGAGAACACCTCCCAAGGAACATTCCCCTGACAGTTTCTTGCCACAGAGAGGATAAAAATTCAAACTCTCTAGCTGCATGACAACATAAAAAAAAATGGTCCCTCATAAATGTCCACATCACATAACCCAGAGCCAGAGAATATGTGATCTTACATGGCAAAGGCTGCATCTGGAATTAAGTCTGCTAGTCAGTTGAGTTTAAAAATAGGCAATCAGGCCTGGGAGTCTGCAGTGCACTTGCCTAGCATATGAAGGAAGGAAGGAAATAAAGATGGAGGGAAGGAAAAGAAAAAAGGAAGGTAGGGTAGAAGGGAGGGGAGGAAGGGCAGGAAGAAAGAAAGGAAGGAAGGAAAAATGAATAGGAAGGAGGGAGGGAAGAAAGGAGAAGGAAGGAAGGAAGGGCAGGAAAACCATTGTGGATCACCCATTATCTAGAGGACTCTGTAATCACAAGATCCTTGAGGATAAGTTGTAACAGAAGAGTGGGAAACCTGAGAAAGCCTCCATGCAGTGTTGCTGTCACTGGCTTGAAAGATGAGAGAAGGGGCTATGAGTTTCAGGCTGCAGTGTTCTCTAAAAACCAGAAAGTGACGGGAAACAGATTCTTCCCTGAGCCTCCAGAAAGGAATCAGCTCTGCAGATCCCTTGATCTTAGCCCATTGAGTTTCAAGTTGAACCTCTTATCTACAAAACTATAAGGGATTTATGGTTTTTTATCACTAGATTTGTGGTCATTTATTATAGCAGCTTCAGGTAACTAGTACTTGATCCTAACCTCGACTTTTATACCCTCCTCGCCCCTACTTTCTGCCCTGTGAACAGAGAGACTTCCCCTCCTCCCAACATGGTTTTCACCTCAGGGCTTTGCACTGACTGCCTTTTCTGCCTGCACCACTTGTCGCCCCCCCCTCCTTCCATGCCTTGACCTCCCAGCAATTAGTCACGGTGAGCACATCCTCAGAAAGTTCTTCTTTGGTCACCCAGCTAAGCCACCACCAGTTCCTAACCTCCTATTGCACAGATGTGACCTGTATAGTGTTGGCAAGTGGAAAGTGGAGTGCAGTGGACTTGACCCAGTTTTGAGTTAGTGCCCCGTACACCTCAGATATGAATGCTGTCATCCCTCCAACCAACACTCTCTGACTTACTCCATCCATCATTTGTTTGATTGCTATTTTGTCTATTCCTTCCTGGTGGGCTGTATATAGAACCTCAACTATCTGACAGGGGCATCAAGAAACGCTCAGTAATAAATGATAGGATCAATGGATTGTCCTTCCAGCCACATGGGAAAGGTAGGGTGACCATACCTCTCTGCAGGCCCAGGATTCCACATCATTTTCTCTTGGGAATCCATGGTTCCATATAACATAATTCCCGGTGGAGGGGTGAGGACAGTTGTAGAGTGAGGAACTGCAAGTCCAGAGCTCCTGCTCTGATGCAATTTGGCCAAAGGCACCTGCCCAGGATACAGTCCCCACAATGTCACACAGATGGTAGTGGGCATTGATCTGAACAGGACCACCCTGGTCATTTGTATTTCCCTCTGGCTTCCTTCTTCCCAGAGTCACATTTTCTTCTTCACAGTGTTTCCTTTTCCTATGGTGGTGCATGGCTCATATGTAAGGATATTTTCACTGGCTCCCTAAAACCAGAGCCTGGTGGAGACAGACCCCTTCACCTTCAATGTCGGGACATCATAAGTATCCCATATGGCTGCAGCAAGGCCTCAGGATGGGACATCAGAAGCAGATGAGCAATGGCCAGTGGGCCCTTTGTGGTTTCTCCAGTCTTATTTCCCAGAGGCACAAGTAAGGTGAATAAAATCTCAAGCACAGAGTTTTAGAATCACAGTAATTTTATTTCCAGAGAGGATTACTCTAGTAAGAGCCATATGTGAAAGTAAACACCTGACTTTAAAAATTCCAAGCCTCTTGGCAGACTGAGGCAGGAGGAGTTTGAGGCTAGCCTAGGCAATTTAGTGAGCCCTTGTCTCAAAATAAGAAAAAGGACTAGAAATAAAGCTGAGTCCTCCCTAAATTCAATCTGCAGTACCACAAAAAAATGATATTAATTATCTGAGTCAATGAACATTTCTTCCAGGTTTCTTCAATTTCTTTCACTAATATTCTTCTGTGTATGTCTTTTCATTTACTTCATTAAATGTATTCCTCAGTATTTGTCTATCATTGTAAATGGGATTGTTTCTAAATTTCTTTTTTGGATAATTTGCTGTTAGTGTATAGAAATGCTACTGATTTTTGTGTGTTGATTTTGTGTCCTGAAACTTTACTAAATTTGTTTTAGTCTAAGTGCTTGGGTAACATCATTAGAATATTCTGTGCATAAAATTATGTCATTCTTTCTAATTTAGATATGTTTTATTTCTTTTTGTTGTCCAATTGTTCTAGCTAGGACTTGTATATTGAATAAAATGGTAACAGCAGACTTCCATTTTTCACAGAAATGGAAAAAGCAACTCTTAAATTTGTATGGAACTATAACACACCTCATATGGGCTAAAGCGATCTTGAATAAAAATGAAGTTGGAGGTAGCCTACTATTTGACTTCAAAATATACTACAAAGATTTTGAGGGGGAAAATAATATACCATCCTCAAAATATACTGTTTTGGCTTATTGACCATTTTGGGTCAAAGAAACTTAAAAAAGCAACAGGTACAAGATCACTCTGTCCTGCATTCTGTTTCTTAAAAGCAGAACATAAAATTGCCTGGTGAAATGTGCCCTCCCTGCACCAGAAATCAAATAAGATTTTCATCCTCTAGGGTGGGAAGATGCAGCCAAAGGAAATCTGCACAAGTGAAACTTGCTACCCTAATCCGTGTCTTCCATACTATAACCAGGTACCCTACTGCAAGCCCCTTTGTCCTTTTATATTAATACAGTTTACCAATTTTTGTCCAGTTCAGTGTGTAAGTATTTGACTCTGCCTCTTTGTATTTTCTTTTCCTTATGAGAGTACCTGTTTCATGAAAAACATTGAATCCACCTGTATGCTTTTGTCCTATTAATATGTCTTGCTGTAACTTATTTCTCAGGTCCAGCCAAGATAAAAGAAAAAATTTTTAAAGGAAAGAAGTAACATTTTTTATTTTAAAAAATAAAAAACTAAGAAACAACAATGAAAACAAAATCAAAACAACAAAAATGATACATGACCTCAAAACAAAATGATAGGAATTAACAATGGTTGCTACATTACATACTGTTATCTTCAGCAAAGTTGCTTAGTCTACCAGATGTAAGAATATAAGATTAATCAAAAAATCAGGACAATAACAAGTAATAAAAAACACTGGAAATGATGCAGAACTTCACCCTACTAGATGGTAGGAGTTCAACAATGGTTCTTATACTGCATAATTTTGTTTTCAGATCAGTCATTCTGATTACCAGACTCAAGTGTGCAAAACTGGCCAAGGAGAAAAAAAATTAAGTATTGACTGTTCTTTTCAATAAACCACAGACATCAGCAATACACTTATCCCAGCTGTCCTTGTATATACATACAAATTTTGTTTTGCTTTTCAAAGATAAAAGAAAAAAACAACAAAAATAAATACGTAAACAAAAGAGCACAGAGAACAATAAAAATGACACAGAATTTCAAAACAAGGTGATAGGATATTAACAATGGTTGTTATATTACATAATGTTATGTTGTTTGGTAGTTCTTTTCTATTGTTGGTCTTGAAATGTGGCCATTTTTATCTCTGTAGAATATCTTTCAGTGCTCTTTGTTTCATTTGGTGGTCATGAATTCCTTCAGTTGGTCTTTGTCATGGAAGTATATTATTTCTCTATCAATTTTGAAAGATAGCTTTGCAGGGTACAGCAATCTGGGTTGGAAGTTGTTTTTTTTCAGGACCTGAAATACTTCACTCCAAGTTCTTCTTGACCTGACGGTGTGTGTTGTGAAGTCTGCCATGATTCTGATGGGTTTCCCTTCATAGGTGATTTGTTGCTTTTCTCTAACAGCTTTTAATATTCTGCTCTTTTGCTGAATTTCTGGAATATTGATTATTATGTGTCTAGGTGTAGATTTATTTTGATTATGGCTAATTTGGGTTCTATATGCCTCACTTATGTGCATGTAAGGTTCTTGCCATGTATGTAAGGTTCTTGTCCCATGCTTGGGAAATTTTCTGCTATTACTTCTGCAAATAATCTTTTTATGTCATTCATGTTGCCTCCTGCTCTTTCGTTGACACTGATCAGCCTTATACTGTTTTTCTTTTCCTCATCTGCAGCTGTTGAATTGTTATTTGCTGTTCCTTTGTTATTTTTAAGAGATGTTTTCTTTCACAATCACTAGGTGCAATGATGTCTTCAAGGTCTGATACTCTATCTTCTGTTTCATTCAAGTGGTTCTTCCAGCTTTCAGTGGAATTTTTAATTTCCTAAATGTCTCTTTGAATCTGTTTTGTGCATTCTAATTCTTTCCTATACTGTTCCTTCAAGGTTTCCATCATTTTTCTGCGCTCCTTTATTTTTTAATCTATGTCTTCTTTTGATATACTGAGCAATTCTTTCATTATGGTTGTCATTTCTTTTTTTTACCTGAGCAACTATTTCTGATCTGATTTCCTCTATAGCCTGATGTAGAACTTTACTTCAGCTCTATCATTTGAGAAATTTCAGGTGTGTGCCTTCCATGTTCTTCCGTGTTGATGTTTCCTGGACTTGTTCTCGGTGCAGTATTCAGCTGAGATTGCATTTTGCTTTTTCTTTTTGTCATTTTCAAATCTCCCTAGGTTTCTGGGCGTTCAGGTTTATTCCTGAGATGGCAGCAGGAGGCAGAGACAGGGGTCCTGGGCTCACAGACAGCTCAGCAAGTCTTCCTGGTCCAAGAAACTGACCCATGATGGAAGCAGGGAGCAGGGCCTTTTTTTGTTTGTTTAGGCAACACACACACACACACACACACACACACACACACACACACACAGAGACACATACACTTTTTTGTCTTTATTTATATTTTTAAATTTTTTAGTGAGTACTAGGAATTGGATTCAGGACCTTGCACTTTGCCAGACAGGCGCTTGTACCACTGAGCTATATCCCCAGCCTGAGGTAATGTAATCAAAATATTATGGTACTGATATAAAAACAAACATATAAACCAACAAAGCAGATTAGAGAACCCAGATATAAATCTACACACTACAGTCAATTGATCTTCAACAATAGCGGCAAGGGTACACGTGGAAAGACTTTATCTTCACTAAGTGGTGTTGGTATGACTGAACATGTACAAGCAGGAGAATAAAACTGGACTCTTTTCTCACACTATATACCAAAATAGGCTCAAAATGGATTAAAGACTTAAATTTAGGACCCCAAACTATGAAACTACTGGAAGAAGACATGGAGAAAATTTTCCTGACATTGGTCTGGGCAGTGAGTTTTTAAAATGTGCCCCCCAAGCATAGGCAACAAAAACAAAAACAGATAAATCGAATTGCAGCAAACTAAAAAGTTTGTGTATGCAAAGGAAACAGTCAACGAGTGAGGAGCTAGCGTACGTAATGGGAGAAAATGTCTGTAAATCATGCATTTGATAATGAGCTCTACTCAAATATATAAGGAACTGAAATAATAGCAAGAAGATAAATACTGTAACCCAATTTAAAAAAAGAGCAAAGACCTAAATATATAATTCTGAAGAAAAAAGACTTTCAAATGGCCACAGGGTATATTTTTAAAAACGTTCAACATCATCAGTGAAATGCAAATCAAAACCACCATGAGAAATCACCTCACGCCTGTGAGAGCGGCTATCATCAAAAAGACAAAAGGTAACAGCGTTGGTGAGGCTGTGGGGAAAAGGGAGCCCTCACGCACTATTGATGGGAATGTCAATGACTACAAACATAGAAAATGGTAAGAAGTTTCCTCCAAAATTAAAAATAGACCTACCAGATGAACCAGCAATCCTGTGGCTGAGAACATCTCCAAAGGAAATGAAATCAGTACCTTAGAGAGACAGCTGCACTCATGTGTTCACTGTGGCACTATTCACACAACCCACGTATGGAATCAACCTGAGCATCTATCAACAGAGGAGTAGATTACAAATGTGGAGGATACACCGAGTGGAATAATGTTCAGTCTTAAAAAGGAATGAAGTTTTGTTATTTCAAAAACATGTACAAATCTGGAGGAGATGATGCTAAGAGAGATAAGCCACAGAGGAGACAAATACTGTATGATTTTACTTACATTGGAATCTAAAAGAGTTGAATTCATAGAAACAGAGAGTTGCATGGAGTTTGCCAAGGGCTGGATATAGGGAAAATAGGAAGATGTGAGTCCGAGGTCTCAGCTAGAGAGGAAGAATAAACTTGGGAACTCTAATAGATGGCCTGGTGAGTATGGTTAATACCTTGTAGTCTCAAAAATGGCTAAGAAATGAGACTTTAAATATTCTTACCATGAAAATTAAGAAGTATGTGAGGTGATAGACACATTAATTAACACAATGTATGCATATATCAAAACATCAGGTTGTACAATACAAATGTACATTAAACTTTAATGACATGGGGAGGGGCATGCTTTGAAGTTACTATTAACCCTGGACTTGGTGACATGTCTGTCGGGCTTGGTGACACCCATCTGGCTGCTATGTCATACCATCTCCTTCCATGCCTCAGACAACAGAGGCCTGATTTTAATCCAGGCAGGTGAACAGTCAAGCTTCCCCACCAGCATTTGACCTCCAGACCCTTATGAATCAAAAGAAGAATCAACCTAAGCAAAGAGCAAAATAACATGAAACCAAGGTCTGGAGTCTGGTCTCTGAGCAGCCAGGTCATGACAATGACTAACATCTTCTACAGCCAAATGGGATTGTAACTATGAGTATCTGCTATACATAGGAGTTGTTGGAAAGGACTTCCATAAATAACAAATGATCCACTGTAGCTCTGGAAGATGTCTTTCAGCCGGAAAAATCAGATAGAATTAGAACAATATGATTTACCCTCAGACTGGACCTTTGAGGGTCTAGAGAGAGATGTCACAGAACTTCTTTGGAAGCCCATTTTGATGCAAAAAGTTCAGGACATCAATGTAAAAACTGCTTCTGTACCAACAGCTGTGTACATCCCATCTAGGCCCATGAAACTCTATGCCTTTTGGTGACATATACAAATTTGGTGAGGAGACAGTCTCTTCTGTGTGACTCTCCACAGTGGGCCACTTGCAAAGGCAGACATGTGGACCTTGCACAGCACTGGTCCCCTGGCTTGGAACCTCTCATGCTGAGCAGGTAAGTCTCTCCTTAGAGTCTCCTGAGATGCCAGTCTTTTCTCTAACTGCATTTCCAGGTCTCTCTTCTCCACTTCCAAGCTGGAGTCCAGATTGCCAATACTGTGTGAGGGAAGTTTCCCCATTGTCAAAGTTATTCTTTTAATGAATCCCCTTTGTAGTCAATCTTCTGCACTTAGAATTGGAATAGATCGGTTTCTTGGAGTGTATGTGCTAAAGCAAGGAGAGAACCCTGTAAGCAAATCCAAAGATTTAGCAGAATATCAACCTTATATTTAATGAATCTCTGCCAAGCAATGCAAACATCTTTGCTTTGAGGCCTACCTTTGGGAAGTGCCTGGCATCACAACTGTCCCAGTTTCTTGATGGCATTTACACTCCTGTGGCTTGTTTTTCTGCTGAGCATTGTCTTTAGCTATCATGTCAAAGTACCTTGAAACTTAAACTTTAAAAATAGGCACTCCAGTCATAATGTCAAGGAACAGCTTGATCTCTCCTTTGTCCTAATTTTTAACATTAGTAGAACATTTCCTAGCCAGCTAGGCAGACAGGGTCCCACCCTCCCTGTGGGTCGGAGCTCTTAGTCTAACACTGGGGTTGAGCTGTGCCTTGCTCCCTGTCCCTCCCGCACATGCTTGGCCAGTCTTTGCAGAGAGGAAACCACTCCTGGGAAGGGGTGTGACTGTGCAGCCCCATCTCTTTGCTGACCACATCCTGCCTTGGCTGGGCCATTCTGCCGTCTTTGATCTCAGTTCCTGGCAGCCAGTCCACTGTGGGAGGGGAGAACATACTCCCTCTGCCCCAAAATGGGTATTGGTTAGGACTAGAATTCTCCTGTGCTTTCCTACCATCAAATCTACTCAGCCGGGAAATCATAGGGCAGGTTCTCTATCTCTCCTGCCTCTGGAAGCCTCGCTTGTGCTTTGGACAAGATGGTGCATTGTAACACCCTTTCCTACAGCCCACTTCAGAGTCAGCCTCTGTCCTCCGCCTAGGACAGTAAGCACTGACATAATGCATCCCTGCATTGCACATGGGGCCTCTGGGGTCACTCAAGGCCACTGCTCATAGTCCCTGGTCCCCTGTGGCTGCTGTACCCCACAGTGCAATCTATGTTTCAAGTTTTCCTTTCTGGATTGCAGTGCCCTAAAGGGTGTGCTCAGCAACCTGCACTGGAGTAGCTTCCTGGAGTCCCTGCACCAGGTGTAACACCAAAGCCTTTCCGTGGGGACCTGAGAGCATGTTTCCCTTGGACATTTACCGGAGAGCTGTGGCTATGAAAGTAAGTGGCCTTTCTGGGCAAGGCCATGGTGCAGCGGGCCATCACCAAGCCCTGTGTCCCTGGGGCCTGGTGATACCTCTGCCCCCAACTGCTCCTCGGTGACCAGCAGCAGCCCCCATCGATACAATAGCCCAGGTCTCCTCTTTCACTGTTCACTCATATCACCACTGAATGAAAAAAATGCCTCTGAGATGTAAGTCTGTATCACAGCCATAACACCCCAAACACACCAATCTTGTCAAATGTAAATCTGTGTTGTGGGCCTTGAGCTCTCCCTAGACACTGCCTGGTCTCAGGCACAGTGAATCAGGAATGTAAAACCAATAAGTGAGGATCAAAATAGTCAAAGGGCCTGAATGCTAAACAAGTGTTGAGAGTGAGGGTTCATTTATTTGGTTGAGAATAATAGTCATTCCTCTAAATGCCTGCAAAGAATCATCAGCAAGAAAAGTGTTACCAATGTGGTGGGACTGGCATAAAGCAAGCAAAACAATTCCCACATTATACAGTAAGCAGGAATGTTAGGGCTGGGATAGGAGTGTGAGTGTGTGTGTGTGTGTGTGTGTGTGTGCATGCACGTGTATGTATGTGCATGTGTTAGCATTTGTTCAGGGTGCGGTTCCTGGCATTCAGGGAGCGGGGGTACTGAAAGCTCCGTGTGACACTCTCAGTGTAATTGAGAAATCAAAATGGATCTTAAGATTAGGATTTTTTTTAAAGACCTAGGCTGTGTCCCTGGCTTCCTTAGGATAGCGTCACTTACCCCACCTACCCACACACTCACTCCAAGCCTGAGAGCTGAGGAAGCCATATTCCCTGAGGCCCTATGGCTGGGGCCAGCCAGGTTCATACATGTGTATTTTCTGGGTTCTGTTCTACCCTGTCTGTGAACTAAAATACTTCTGCGCACTTGAGTGAAAGCAGACTAGTTGCCCGCCCCATCTGGCCAAATATGGATCAGCTCATTTTTCCATTGAGGGATGTCTTATACTTTTGGAGGCTGACAGGCAAAGGACCCTGCCAGTCAGGGCTCAGATTAGCCTGACAGAGGCCCGCCAGCTACAAAGGTGGGGTTTACACCTGAGACCCAGACAGAGGAGACAGAAGGTGGAGACTGATTCCTTGGAGCTGCAAGGCTGGGCCGCAAGTGATAGGTATAATCTTGCCGGGGGTCTAGGAGGTGCTGCAGCCAGGCAGCAGGACCAGAGAGGCTCACTGCCCAAGACAAGGGGTGTTTTCCCCCGTGTGAACCTGCTGATGGCTCGGAACAGGTTAGTAGGATTATAGGGCCCAAAGCCTGACTCCAAGTGAGAGGAAGGAAGCAAGAAGTGATGGGGCCGGTAAAGAGGGTCAGCTCTGGAGAAGCACACTGTCTACAGGCCCACAGCACACTGAGCAGGATGGGGTCTGGCCAGGAGAAGGAGACAGCCTGGTCACTGGCCAGGATACTGAGACTCAGCCCTGCTGAAAGCCACAGAGGGTGAGCAGGAGAGGAAGGCGAAGCTGCAGGCCACAGAGTACTGAGGGCAGGCAAGAGATTCTCAGTGCAGTGCAGAGACAGAGGCCATACAGAGGTCATGATTAGCAGGTATGCAGGGAGACTGAGACGCAGGCTCTGGCAGGTGAGCCCGGAGGAGCTGCTAGGCCCTGGTTGCCTGGGGAATGGTACTGCAGCCAGGGCCACCCCTAGACACTCTGGACCTGGATCTGGGCCATGGTCTGGACCTTGGGCTATGAAATGTCCCTAGGTAGATCTGTGTACAGAGAGGCTGAATGTTCTCCACCTCAGAGCTTATTCCCATCAAAGGTGCCCAGGAAACTAATGCTGTTCTTGTTGAAAAGTGGATTCTAGGCAGCACTGAAGCAGGACTTCCAGGCAGGCAAGAGCTGAAGACTGTGTTGTAAGAAACTTCCAGGTGCTTTCTGCCGTGGTATTGAAGGAGCAAGTTCTTAGGGACATTGTTTTTTATCAAGGCTCATTTCTGCCAGGTTGCTTGTGGCACCAACAAAGCTGTACCTTCAAGAACATTTGATGTCGGTAGATAGATAGATGCCTCTAGAAAGCCAGCAGACAAATCACAATCTCCAAAGCATTCCCAACGAGTAAGCAAGTATCTACCACCACTTGCCATCTCAGGGCTGTGAGGGCTGGGTTCTCAGGATCCCCAAGAGTCAGCTCAGTCCAGGCCTCCCTTCCTCCCCTTTGGAGGCTGCAGAGGAAACACATCTTTCTTGTGGGTACATTGGGTCACATTAGGGCCTAACAGTAGACCAAACCCCACAGGGAAGGTAAGGTACAGCCCAGAACTGACTGATACCCACCTTTTAGCCTGTTTTGACTCCTGGGAGCTGGCAGCACCTCTTAGGTTTCTTAGGTTTCCTCAGCCATCAACCTCCTGAGGTCACCTCCCAAGACATCCATGTGCTTTAGGTGAAGCTTGGTGGGGGACCAGGCTTCAGGGTTGAGGCCACTAAGGGCTAAGAGTATCAGCAGCATCTTTTCCCCAGAGCTTCTCTCTCTTGATGGTTTCAGGGTGTATTAGTCAGGTTTTCAGTGTATTTTTCAGGTTGTCAGGTGAACAAAATACCTGAAACTTGCAACATAAGGGAGGAAAGGTTTATTCTGGCTCATGGTGTCAGATGTCTCAGTCCATGGTAGGCTGGGTCCGAGGCAGGAACATCACAGCCTTCATAGGGAGAAAGCTGCTCACTTCACAGCTCTAAGAAAGCAGAGAGAGAGAGAGCAGAACAAGAAGACACCCTTCCAGATCACACTCCTGGTGACCCACCTCCTCCAACCAGACCCCACATCCCAATACCATATTCAGTTATAAACTCAATGGATTGATCAATCCAATGATGAGTTTACTGGCCCCATGATCCAGTCACCCTCTAAAGCCCCACCTCTGAACACATGAAAGTTTGGGGGACATTTTTTATCCAAACCATAATATACAGCTACATAATTTCTGGCCAGGGTGTGTCCCAGCCTGACTTGCTAATCATCTGAGAATTTCTGGAAGCTACCTCATATAATTCAATAAGACCTCTCCAGCCTAAACCTCACTGAAGGGGATTGTCCACAGCTGAGAATTCTTTAAGTGCTTCTTCCTTTAAGTTTTTAGACATCACTGCTCTGGGAAGGCACTATCCCAAGGTCCCAGAACCAGGACCACCAGTGGGAAGCATTTCTGCCCTGTACTGTACACCCATCATGGTCATTTTCCACTGTACCTGAAACACTCATCAGAAAGTTCCCTGGGCTATTTTAGGCACCTAAGCCACTAACCTCAAAGAAAGACGTCCTCTTGGCACCATTCTGCCTCTTCTAGGTGCCAGTGCTCAGGCAGGCTAGACAGTCTCATCATGTCCCATCATGAGGTTGGCGTATCCCCAGCTTCCCAGTCCCAGGGTATTTCCTGTCTCTTTCCTATTCCCTACAGTCTCAGCTCAGCTGACACTCACAGCCAGGCTTGCCATCCCCCTCCGTGTCCTCTGACTGCCCTTCTGCCCACGCACGACCTCACATACCAAGTGAGTTAGGACACACACATCCCCACCCCTGTACGAGGACTGCAAAGGCCAGCTGCTGGCTGAAGGGTTGGAAATCCTGAGTATCTGACCCTGCAGCACACATGCACACACCATGCTTATTTGTGCATGCACACTCACCTTCAGCCATTTCAACTGTGAGCAGTGTCTGGTGGGCTCACAGTCTGCCTGGCACCGTGGCCAGCCTCCAGCCCAGGTGGGTGCTGCCCATTTGCTTTCTGCAGCTGGAGGTCAGCCCTGCCTCCTTCAGGAACCTTTGCCTCCCACTGGGGCTGGGGTCATTGTGTGGCCTCTCTGAGAGCAGGTCTGACATTTGTTGGGCCTGGATCCTCTGACCCTCTCTCAATCCTAGGAAAGGATGAGCCTTTTGAGGACAGGATATTGGGTCCTGCCCATCATTGCTGTAGGTGGTCCTAGTGCTCCTCAAAGAGGTGGTCTCCAGCCTGGTGATGCTGGGAGGTGAAGGAAACTTGGAGAAGTGGGGTCCCAGGGTCGGGGGCTCTGCAGGTTTCTGCCCTCAAAGTGAACTATGGAGCCCTAGTACCTTCCTCTTCCTTCCCTTCACTTCCTGGCCATGAGGTAAGAGGCTGAGCTCCGCCAAGTCCTCCTGCCACACTGTACGGCTTCCCCACAGGCCAAAAGCAATGCGCTTATTCATCATCTCCAAAACTCTAAGTGCAAATAAACCTTCTTTTTAAAAAGTGCATTATCTTGGGTATTTGGTTACAGTAAGAAAAGCCTGATTAACACAGTCACTGTGTCCCTGGTGCCACTTCTGAGCCTGGCACTGCAAACATTAGAAAATTAATTAATGCAGTGAATGAATGATAGAGGAAGTACAGGGAAAGAAATAGAGAGAGAGAAAGCATTTAATTGCCCAATAGCTGTTCTCTATATTTTTCTCCCTGCTTTCTGTGTTGAAGATCAAACCCAGGACCCTGTGCAGGTTTGGCAAGTGCTCTGTCTCTGAGCTACACGCCAGGCCTTTAAGCCAAGTACTGACCCTACCTAGCTTCCACGACTGAACAGGATGAGGTATGTTCAGAGTAGTAAGCCATAGGCTCTCCTTTTGTCTCTTTCTAAGGGCCTGGAATTAAGTGTTTATGTGACAGAGCGCATGACAAAAGAGGCACTGGTGAATGTGGCAGGTTCACACTTACACCTTAGTGGAAAGTGAAGAGAACATGAACATGTTACCTGAGCTGTGAGTGGATGTGACCTTCGCCTACACGGACCTGCCCAGAGTGGCTCTTGGAGTGAGCATAACTTAGTACCAGCTGCAATGACAATGAATTCTAGAATACACATGCACCAAAAAAAACTCACCTTGCTTCTTTATGGTTCAGTTCAAATCAGTGGACTGAAAGAAAGAAAATAAAATAGTCTTCATCTTAAACTATCTTCTGACACAGCTAACAGAAAACAAGTTGAAAATTCTAGAAAGCAATGTGATATTGGGCATGAGCCATTCAAAGTTCACTGCGAGGCCCTGGGTATTAGAAACAACTGCTAACCAAGGAGGCTGGGGTCAGCAGGGTACTGCTGCAAGCTCAGCCTGTGCCAACCGTGGATGACAGCTGTGTCTAGTTGGGAGACCGCTGCTACGTGCACACAGGTGTTCATGTGCTTGTAGCCTGCACACACATTTGCACACTCACATCCATGCACATGTGCACACACACACTGCACATTCTTCTGCCCATATTCATAAGCATGTACACACACATGCATGCACACACATAAGTATTCACATACACTCACACATTGGGAAGCACACATGCATATATGTTTATACACATGTATACACTCATACACACAAGCACACACATCTGTGTGCATACACTTGCTCTACCTTTTCTTGGGACCCTGCTGAGCTTCAGGACCTCAGATTGTGCACCCTTCATGTCTCCCATCTCCAAGTTCTAGAATCTATCCAAGGTTACTGTCTCTTTTCTCAGCCCTGGGCCTAAGTGTAGGTTTCCCTCTTACCTACTTTACTAATCAATTGTCAAACTTTGTAACTTAGTGAGTAAAAACAGCTTGAGTCTAGGAGACTGTAAATTTGTGAAACTCAGTTCTTCCTTGACAATGTCACCCTGCTACACATCTGGCCATCTCTGCCCCCCCCCAACCTCCAGGAGGGTCATCTGAATTGATCTCCCAGGACTGGCTGTGACCTGGGGACTCCCCAGGTGATTCCCCAGGGCTCCTGAGCAACATGTCCCAGTGTGGGGGTGGGCACCTGTGGCATGCGAGGGTGAGACCTGAAATAGTTTCCACATCCTGATTGCTCACTACTGATACATGTATGTGTTAATTTGTAAAACAAAAATATCATTTCATGTAAATCACAGGCAGTGCATCACTTTGAAGTAAATGTAAATTGTTTCCACCCATGGGAGAGCAGAAATGTTCTCTATCCTGCATTGACACTGGTGTTTGAATGATGTAAAACTCCCCGAGATGCGTGGCTCAATTGCACCAGAGATCAAGTCCTCTGTATAAGGGAACTCAGGGTCTCAGGCAAACATAGAATCCAGGAGGGAATGGGGAGGATTAAAAAGAACCTAGAGCAAATTAGATAGATCAGGGAAGATTTCCTATAAGAGGAGCCAGTTCATTTGGAAGCAAATGTAGAATTTAATGAAGTAAAGATGGAAGCAAATTCTTAATGTGGGGAAACAGCACATGCAAGGGCCCTGTGGCAGTAGGTAGCATGGTGAGGATAGTGTTTCCAAAAGTGTGGTGAGCAAAGCTGGAAAAGTGAGGGTATGATGAGGCTGGAATTGGGCCACAGCTGGGGTACACAGTACAGGGAGGTCAGGAAAGAATGTGGACTCTACTCTAGGAACTGGGGCAAAATTGAAAGGCATTTTGAAAAGAGTTCTTTGCAACGCGAAGTATGAAATGAGAGAAGCTAAGTTGTGTACATGCGTAAGAATTGTGGAAATTACAAATTAGAAGATCCTGGATCAAGCCTTAGCTTCAGAAACAAAAGGCATCTTCGAAGCAGAGTGCAGGAGCCTAGTGGGTAACAGGTGGTGGAGGAAGCAATGGCCGCCAAGGATGCAAGGCCAAGCTGGCGGAATTAGTTGAGAGGTCACAGCAAAAGTGAGGGATGCTAGGGTTAGTCACACACAAGGGTAGGCAAAGGTAGCAGGTGTTTGGATTGGAACACTTATTCAAGATAAATGGGAGCTAGTTGAAGAGAAAGAGAGGAAATGGTAATTTTCCAGAAAGGAGGGGAGAGGAGAGGAGAGCAGAGGGGGAGGGAGGGGAGGAGAAGGGTGGGGCGGGGAGGGGAGGGAGGAAGGGAAAAGGGGGGAAGGGTAATATAGTAGCTATGGGGAGGAGTGAAGGAGTGTGTTGTCCTCCTTTAAATGAGGAAGACTCCCTTCAGTGTAAACCCAGCACGCTTTTCAGTCGGATATCCTCCGCTAACCTACTTACCCTTTGTGGACCATACTTACCTTCTTTTTCCTGCAAACCCTCTCTGGCAGCAGCAAATGTGTGGGGAAGAAGGGCAAAGGGACAAAGAGAACAGATGCTGGGGACATCAGGAAAAGAGGCAGCTCAGCACCCTTCAGGGCAGGGAAGAGCAGGTGCAGGGAAACTGCCTTGCAGAGGGAAGAAGCTGCGGCTTGGGCAGCAGAAGGACATGACCATGAGTGCTCTGGGGTGGCCTCCAGGACCTGGGCCTGGGCAGCAACTGACCCAGGAGAATCAAGCGAAGCAGGGAATCTGGTGGTTCTTTCCCCTCCCCCACCCCCACTCCCAGAGCAGCCAGGCTGGTGTCTCTACTGCCAGAGAAAGCAGCTGAGCAGTCACAGCAAAGAAACCTGGACACTGACACCTGGGCTCACCTCACAGTGAGGGTCACTGTGCTGTCAGCTTGCCGTTACTATCAAAAAATGCCTGAGACTATCAGCTTAGAAAGAGGAAAAGGTTTGTTCAGGATCACAGCTTTGGAAGTTCCAGCCCCTGATCAGCTGGCTCTGACAAGACAGTGCCTCTTGGCAAGACCCGTGGTGGGACAAAGCCACTCACTTCACAGTAGCTAGTAAGGGAAAGAGAAGAGGGGCAGTGACCCCTTCAGGGAGAGCCACTAGTCCCCACCGCTTTAAAGCTCCACCACCTCCCAGCAGCACTCAGCGTTAAACACACGGGGGACATTCCAGCCCCTGACAGCAGCCTATCTGTCCTTGCTCAGTATGGACAGAGAATCTAGGTCAGCTGATTCCTCATAGAGTCATCCAGCTTGGAAGAGACAAATGCAAGAAACTGTCAAGGACGGGGCAATCTCAGGATAAATATCATAATGCAAGGAAGAGAACATCTTAAAAAAAATCATAGCCATGGAGAAATAGTGCATCAGTAAACTACAAACAAGAGCTATGAAAAAGAATCACAGAAAGAGACTTAGGGGGTAGGAGATGGGCAGACGTAGACTAGATATTGACATAGTATGGATAGAGATACAGTCTAGATAGATCTACATTTGGATACATCTCCCCTTAGGCCCAGATGGACAAGCAGACGAACTGCCATCTAAGTCCAGAGGTATTAGAAAGATATTTGAGACCATGGGAGGGTGAAAACAATTCTCTGGTGTTGCTTCTCTGGGAAGTTCCTTGAGAAGGGGCTTGAGCAAAGGAGCATAACAGAGGCCCCAAGCATGAGGAAAGGGAGCACAGAGCCCAAGAGGGCAACACAGGGGCTCCTCTCCACACTGGACTGCAGGGGTGAGGCCAGGAGGGAGGTGTGAGGATAACCCGCCATCACTTCAGCTCTCCTTTCTCCTTTCTGCACCGCTACACAGGAGGCAGGGCCCACGCTAGGAGAATGGCTCCTGCTGGCTTCCCATCCGGGAAACTCCCACTGGGTCTGCAGCGACAACTCTTACCGATTACTGCTATCCCCGAAGAACCAGTATGCCTCGAGGTGCAGCCTATGCTAGGGGAAGAGTGGAGAGAGGCAGGACTTGTGTGTGCCTGCTTTAGTTTAAGGGGAGGGCACTGGGAAAAGGCTGCTTACCCAGGAAGTGGGTTGGTTATTGATTGATTGATTGATTGATTGATGGCACTGGAGATTGAACCTGGGGCCTTCACACAGTGCTAAATCCCCAGGCATGTATTTGTTTATTTGTTTGTTTGTTTTTGAGACAGGGTCTCCTAAGTCTGTAAATTGTCCACGTTAGCCTCAAACTTGTAGTCCTTCTGCCTCAACTTCTTAGAGTACTGAAAGTAAGGCTTGCACCACCACACTAGGTTTCAAACAGACTTTATAAGGGCTCATGGTGCTAAGAATATTGCTAAGAAACACCAGAGGTCTTCTGTACACATCCTCTCAGTCTCACATAAACCTGGCACACACACCCACTAGCATCCATTCTGTGGTCTCTTCCCCTTCGCTCTCTCGCTCCCTCAACCATGCCAAACTATGCATGAAGAAAGAAGGTGACCTGAGACTTTCAGTCCCAGAAATGAAAGTGGTTTCTGATCCCTGTTTCGGGGATGAAAATATCTAACGTTGGTAAAGCCAACAGGAGGATCACAGATGCCCATTTCTGTAGGCCACTGTAGCCTTAGCATCTTATAAGGTCAGACAAAAGCAGAGGTAAGTCATAAACTGGAAAACAACTCCTACCAGCAGTGTGTGACCTGCTCTCTGGAGCCTTCTAGGTAACTAGGAATTGGCTCCAATGCTCTGAAGTGAGATTCTCTGGTTCTGCCACCAATCACTTTTGATTCCTAGAGCAAAGAGGATAAGCAAGGAATATACTAGGGATTCACACTCTATAGTAGCACACATAGGCACTAAAGGATAAATATAAGAGGTCGGGAGAACAAGGGTTCTGCAGAACGTTCCAATTTTAATTTTAGATGCTCAGGCTAAACAAGAGGAGACAAGGAAACGAACCCAGGCAAAACAAACAGGCCAGCTGGGAACTATGCAGTTATCTAAGAGGCAGAGTCAGAGGCAACTTGAGCACCAGCAAGAACCAAACCACAGGAGCTGGGCTTGTTCCTTATAGCCGGAAGTGGCCAGGCCCCCCAGCCTTGAGTGCTTCTCTCTGGGCATAGAAAGCCTGCAGCTGCAGGGCTTTCCTCCAGCTCTCTAGGGACCCTGCCATCCTAGGAGCTGCTGGCTCAAGGATTTTTAGTTCTCTGAGCTCTACTGCCTTGTCTGGGAAGAGGATATTTAGGCAAAACTATTCCTCACTGGGACCACAAGAGCCAGAGTACAGTGACGGGAAGCCAAGTCCATGGGATTGCCCCATGAGGCTTCCTGCCACCCAACCTGCCCCATAAGAAAGACTAAGTGGGTTCTTCTCAGTGAGTGTATGGGGAAGTCCATACCCCAGTACTTTAGTATGGTCATTAGAACACACTGTCCCTTCTAGCTGCCAATGGAACAGAGGGACATCACTTATAAAATCTTTTACTGGGAAAAAATGGATTTTATGATTTGTAATTACTTCAAATGTTAACTTTCTGTTTTGAGATAATTATAAAGTCACAGGAATTAACAAGGATAATGATAGTATGGAGAAGACTCAGGTACTTTTTACTCCATCACTCCAGTGATTACAGCTCACATAACTTTAGTGCATCAAAACCAGGAAGTCAGCATTACACAACTTGTGTGTGTGTGTGTGTGTGAGCACCTACATGTATACGTTCCATGCCATTTATTACATGTGGATTCATGTCACCGCCTCTCAGTCAAGGTGTAGAACTACTTTATGTGTACAATGGTCTTCTTCATGTTAACCTCATTAGGCCATACCAACTCCCTCTCACCATTGGCACCAGATCCAAGCCCCTGGACCTGCTAATCTGTGCTTCATTTCCATTTATGTTGTAAAGTAGATTATACAGGGTGGCACATGTACTCTGGGAGGTGGAGGCAGGAAGATTTCCAGTTCAAGTCTGATTTGGACCACTTAGCGGCTTAGAGACCCTGTCTCAAAATTAAAAAGAAAATGGGCATGTAGATTGATGTGAAGGCTCTGGGTGCAATTACCATTATAGCCCCCTCAAAAAAGTGCAGTGTGTGACCTTTAGTGAGAGCCATTTTCACTCAGCATAGTGTCTGTGAGGTCCACACAGGTTGTTGTGAGTATCATCATGCATTCCCCATGGTAGGTGTGCCACATTTGTATAATGATTCACCTACTGACAATGTTTTGGTATTTTTCAGCTAAAGGCTATTGCAAGCAAAGCTGTCATGATCCTCATGTAGATGACTTCCGTGGCTATTCCACCAGGATGGGTTTAATTTTAATTCCACTGGGATACATGCCCAAGAGTGCAATTGCTGGGCTGTTTGGTATTACACATGTAATTGTTTAGGAAACTGCCCAAGTATTTTCCTGAGAGACTGTACCATTTTATATTCCCATTAGAGCAATCCAGTTTCCTCGTAAGTGGTGGGTTTGGGCAGTATTTGTTGTTTTGGCTCTTCTCCTAGGTCTGTAACAAAAGTTCGTTATGACCTTATTTGTAATTCCCTAGTCGTGTCTGTTTTTCCATGTGTATGATATCAGTATTCCCATGGCCTATGTTCTGCTTGAATTGTTTGGGGCTTTTAATATTTTATGTTACATTTTGAGATACATATTCTAGATATGAGCCGTCTGTTAGAACTGTGGTTTGCAGGTATTTTCTGCTGGTCTCCACCTTGTCTGTTCACTTTCTTAAAAGGATTGATTTTTTCTTTTTTTTTTTTTTTTTTTTTTTGCTGGCCAAACATTTCCATTTTGATGGGGTTTGGCTTCTCAATATTTTTCTCCGATGGATCACACATTAATTTCATTTCTTACTTGTTATCAGTCCTAGGTTCTAAAGATGATCTCCTATGTTCTCTTGTAAAGGTTTTGTAGTTAATATTTAGATTCATGATCTACTTCGAGTTAGATTTCAATTTAGGTGTCAGATTTACCAAGGTAAAGCTGCTCCACCGTTGTTGGTTTATAAGATGATCATTCTTTTATTGAACTGCTCTTACCATACAAAAAAGGGCTGCAGAACAGTATTCCTCATAACTGCAGATACATGTATCCTTATAATATCAGCAAATAGAACTCATAGGTTTATAAAAATAACTAGGCAACATGGCCAAGTTGGGTTTATTCCAGGAAAGGAAAGACAGTTTAATATTCAAAAGCAATCAAGCAGTGTAATCCAAAAACTTGTCTAAACCTGTGAAGCCCATCTGTAGGGACTTTTTCTGGGTTCTTTATTCTGATCTAATGATCTATGTGTCTCTCTTCCTGCCAATATCACAGAGTCTTGATTAATGTAGCAATACGTTAAGTGCCAAAGTTCTTCATTTTCAGAATTATTTTAGGCTTCTTGGGTTCCTTGACTTTCCTGTGCAGATTTCACAATAATCTTGTCTACGTTTACAAAAGAATCTTACGAGATTTTGATAAGAATTGTGTTTAACCTTTGTATCAGTTTGAAAGAATTCTTTTATTGTATTGAATCCTCCAATCCATGAACATGGTATGCCTCTCCGTTTATTCAGATCTTTAATTTTTCTTTTAACACTGTACTCTTCAGCATACATGTCCTAGGCAGGTTTTTGTTAGATTTACAACCTAAGCTTTTTAAAGTGACTTTAAAAATTATTATATTTTAAATTTCAGTATTTGTGGCTAATATGTAAAAATATAATCAGTTTTTATATGTTGATCTTGTATCCTGAAACCTTATTTATTTGTTCTAGCAATATTTTTTTATCTTCTTTTTTGTAGACACCTGGACATTTCCTTTGAAGACTGTCATCATCATATTATCTATACATAGGAGTCACTTTATTTCTTCCTTCTGGGTTTATATGTCTTTCATTTCTTTTTCTTTCCTTATTTGGCTACCATAGAACTTCCAGAACTATGACAGAGGACATGTTTATCTTTTTTCCAGATCTTACAGGAACACATTCAATCTTTCACCATGAAGTACAATGTCAGCTGTTGGATTTTTGCAGGTATTCTTTATATGAGAAATGTATGTTAGAGTTTTTCTGCATAAACTGAAATAATTCCATGATTTTCTTTTTTAACTTACTACTGTTGTTTACTATATTGCTTGAGTTTTTAAAATATATTAGGTAGGTTTTTCATTCCTAGAACAAACCCAATTTGGTCATATGGTACATTATTTTTATATATTCTATCTGCTAAAATTTTAAGAATATTTATGCATATGTTTATGAAGGATATTGATCTGTAATGTGTGTGTGTGTGTGTGTGTGTGTGTGTGTGTGTGTGTGTTGTATTTCTGTGGTTTTGGCATATTCCTAGCATTCTAATAGGCTGAGGAAGGAGGATGGCAAGTTCAAGCCCACCATGGGCAGCTTAGTGACATGGGAAGACCTTATCTAAAAATGAAAAACAGCTGGGAAAAGTTTACTGTGAAGGCTCTGAATTTAATCCTTGGTACAGAAGGATGAAAAAGCATTAGGAAATGTAACCATCTTTTCTGTTTTATGGAAGAGGTTTACAGAATTGAGGTTAATTATTTATATATTTGGTGCTATTTTTGTAAAATACTCTAGGCCTTGAGATTTCTTTTTTACTTATCTTTTAGAGAGTTTAAAAATTATTAATTCCATTTCTTTAATAGATATAAGGTGCATTAAGTTTGCTTATATCATTTTAGGAGAAATGTGGTATTTTTTGCCTTTCAGTGAGTTGGTTCATTTCACCTAAATTGTCAAACGTATATGAGCAGAACTGTCCTCAGCCTCTTATCAGTCTCCTCTTCACATCTGCAGGGTGTGCAGTGATATATTCTCATTCCTTTCTTTCTTCATTTTAGTGATTCCCATTCCCCATTTTGCTAGAATTTTGTCAATTTATCTGTCTTTTCAAAGACATTTTGCTTCATTGATTTTTCCCCTTTTAATTTCACTAATTTGTTTTTCTTTTATTGTGTTCTTTTTGCTTGCTTTGTGTTGTTCTTGTCTTCCTAGTGTCTTGAAGTGAGGGCTTAGGTTATTGATTTGAGGCTTCCTCATTCACCTCAGCTTTTTAAAAAGTTGTTTTTTTAATCAAAAAGTAAGATTTCTGCATGACTTCACTTTAACTACTATGGAAGGAAAAGTTTTCAAGTACATGTATCCTGTATGAAGGTCAGGACCTTCCTGACCTTCCTGGTGGTGTGAAAGGGCAACACACTCCAGTGGAGGCCACTGATCACAGAGGTTGAAGCCGTTTCTGTGTTAATCAAGAGTGACGCTGAGCAAGACGACACCATTGTCCATACTGCAAGATGTGTGGGGACAGGGACCTTCCAAAAAGGGGCCTATGAGTTCCATTCAGTTTTCCCCAGATCAGCCCAAGATGACCCAGAGCAGAGTGGCAAGGTCGGGGATCTGTGATGAGGCCTTCTGGACCCCTCACCTCTCCACAGGTGCCTCAGTCACCCATTATGTGTGCAGTAAGGTGGCTTCAAAGTGGCTTCAACCTCCAAAGCCTTCAAAGAGAGCAACAAACTCCAGGGTGGAACAAAGCATCCTGGCAGAGCTTTAGGTAGCCAGGGTCAGATCACAGCTCTTCCTCCAAAGAATGGGATGGCACTGGCATTGCTTTCCTGGGGTTGTGCTGAGGAAAGAGGACTGGTTTGTAAAGCTCCTCAAACAGTCTTGGGGCAGTGAACGCCAGGTCACCATTTGCTGGTAAATGCTCTTACTGCCCGTCAAAACTCCAGTCATTTTTCTTGCCATCAACAGCCTCTGATGTTGGAAGAGTGAAAAAATGGGCAATTACTGTTCGCATCCATCTCGACCCTCTCTCTTCACCCCCACCACCAAGTAAACCATTTGGTAGCCAAGGAAAAGCAAAGTGATGCAGAAGCGCTGCAGACACTTGTTAAAAAGCCCAGTGGGCCCGGCAGGATGACATTAAGCCTGCCTCAGAGGAGCACAGACAGGTTCTCACTCAGGCCCTCAGCCGCTGCCTGCAGTCCAGTGAGCGAGTTCACCTTGTGCGGCACTACGCAGCATACCGTGAATGTGAACCAATAAGACATTGCTCACCAGTTTCCCAGGTGTGGCGTCCACAAAGATGGAAGTAATTTTTCGATTAATTTGACATGAAGCATGGCGTGTTTGTGTGGGATTCAGATGCAAACTTCATCGCAAGCCCCCCAGCGACTTCGTTCTGTTAAAACTGTAGGGTGCATAAGGATCCCTGCACGGTCGGTGCGAAGTGCACTGCAGTCGTTCCTGCCTTTCCCAAGCGGGCCTCGCCGGAAACAGACGCATGCGCAGACCCCGTCCTTCCTCTTCCTGCTGAGCGCTGCTCTTTTCGGTTCTCTCCCGCTGCCTCTGAAAACCCCAGTCTCCACCTACTGTAAGTCCGCCTCCTAGTGCCAATCCAAAGCGGTGCTACATTTAGCAAACCTACCAGACCTGTGTCCACCTAGGGTGCAGTACAGACAACAATGTCCAATTTGCTATGATGCAGCGTCTCTGAGTAAATGTCGCCAGTCAGCTGCTTGTGACAATCGCTTAGACATTTGCTCGGTTCCTTTACTGCGGTGCTGAACAGCAGGTTCCCTAACAGTCTCTCTGGGAAGCCCGGGGAGCAAGGCGGAGAGGAAAGGCTGCTACGGGTCACCTCCGCGGCTGTGTGGGCTGCAGTTCCCCTTTCTGCGCCTTCTTCTCTTGCTTGAAAGCCACAGCAGAGCGCTCTGCTTCACCCAAGAGCCGGTGCTGCAGCCAGTGCCCACGGTACATCAGGGGCGGGCGTCTCTTTCTCTGTCCCAGCCTATCTGGGCCTTTCCCCCGGGGAGTTCCACGTATTTGAAGGGTTCTAAGGGGTCCTATCCAGAAAGTCATTGCCTGTACCAACGTTTTGAAGTGTTTCTCCCATGCTAATGGATACAGGACAAATTCTCAATATCACTGACCACCAGGGAAATGAAAAACAAAACTACAGTGAGTTACCATTACACTCCAGCCAAGACCTCCAGCATGCTATCTATCTGACAATTCACTGTAAAGAATATATATATATATATATATGAGAATATGAGATATGGAGGAAAAATAGTGTGGGTGGGAATCTGAATTACTACACCCACTACAGAGGACAGCACGGAGTCTCCTCAAAAACCTAAAAATAGGTCTAGTATATGATTTTGCCAGGTGTATACCCAAAGGAAATGAATTGACATACCAAAGAGACCCTTGCATGCCATGTCTATGGAAGCACTGTGCCAAATAGCTAAGACATGCAGTCAGGCTAGAATGCCATCAGCAGATTAAAGACAACATGGCACGTGAACATGATGACTATCAGTCTGCCACAAAGAAAGAATGAAATCCTGCCATTTGCAGCCAAATAGAACTGGAGGACATGTTCAGTGGAAATAAAGCAAACATAGACAAATGCTATGTATTCTCGCTCATATTTGGAAACTAAAGAGTCAAACTGAAAAAACAAAGTGCTTACTAAGGACAGGAAAGGGTGCCTGGGTTTAATCAGTGCATCCTGTATTACACATGGAAATATTGCACTGAACCCTATTAATGCATACAGTTAATACATATTAATGAAGTGACAGTAAAGAGTTAACACTGCTCATTTTTTCTATTTATTCTGAGACTTTCTTTTTAGAGGTTATCTTTACAATGAAGTGTCCCAGTTCAGAGGATAGAGGGACAGTGAGTGTGCTGAAGACACTGCTGTGATGTTTTGTTTTTAATTTAAACTTGCTGCCTGATGAGCATTCTTTAGGGGCAATTTCGCTTCCCTTTCAGACGGCGGGAAACTATTTCATCCTGCTACACGGTGCTTGAGAAAGGAAAGAGCGGTCATTTGCCCAAGGGGTGTTTAATTCTCATCCTGTGCTCAGTCAGGGGAAGAGGAGTAAAGATTTCACCTACATAAGAGCTGGAATTGGCTGAATTTACCTTTTGGATGTTAAAACTCTTCATGTGCTCTTTACTGCAGGACTCAGAGCCCCAGGAAGTCCGTGTGCCTGCTGTGGGTACGCATGTCCACCCAGTGTGCTGTTGAACATGCACTTAGCTGTAACCCCATTGCTTTCTGGGTAAAATGTAGCCAGGAAAGGAAAGAGGAGGGTACAGCAGGGCAAGCATACAGCAAGTGGCAGCCCACAAGAGGCCTTAGCCCCCTGCCCATACTTCTGTCCTGGACTGTGTCCCCACTGTGGCTAGCAGAGGGGAAGGGCAGGCAGAGAGACCCCCTGGGCTGTGGTCACTGGCTTCTGAAGACTGCCTTGCTCTCACATCACTCCTGGGGGCCCTTCCACCTGCAGCTGCCCCATACTCAGCCCAACCAGGCTTCCTTTCTGGTTGGTGACCGCCAGGAACACGGATGGCAGCCTATACCAGGGAGGCTCCCACGTAGGGCAGCTCACCACTTTCTGCAAGACCCTAGTCTCCAGTCCCCATGCAGCCACTGAATAGAGCTGCTGAAGCTGGCACAGACCCACTGGGTGAAAGGGCAGGAATAGGCACAGCGCAGACAAGAACAGAGAAAGCCGAACTGTGAAGGCTGCAGTACAAACCTTCAGACGAAAGCAGCTCTGCCCTCAGCACTATGGTAGGTATTGTCATTGCAGGACAACCCCTTCCCATTCAGTCTTTCTTTAAGTAAAGATAATATCTACACGTGATAAAGCAACCCACACCATACAGCAAGGAATAAAATGAAAAATCACCCTCCCCATGCCACCTAAATCTACTACCCCAAAAGTACAGTCATCTGAAATTTCTTTCACAGACCTGTAGAATAATTTTTAGCAACTTTAATGAAATGTAAGTCATACTAAACAGTTCACCATTTAAAGTGTACGACAAAGGCAGAGAAGATCAAGCACCCAGGAGCAATGGAAAGGTTGCCAAAGCACCAGAAACAGCACGTGTAAGTGTTTTGGGGGGTGGTGCTCTGCCAATCTCCGAGAGTGTTTGGGCTGAGGGGGTTAACAGAGAGGCTGCAGAATGGTAGAGAGCAAGATGGGGAGGTGAGGGAAGGGTGGGAAAGACAAAGAGAAGAGAGAAAGCACACTGCTCCCGGCGCCCTGGGACATGGCCTCCTCCCCTGCCTGTGAGGGTCTCTTAGCAGAGCTCCTCACCTTTGGGAGCAATCCATGGGACTAGGGGGCACCCTCTGGGTCTTCCTAGTCAGAGTCTGTTCCTTATTCCCAACAACAAATGTGTTATTCCAACACCTACCATTTCTTCATTTCTCCAATACTAAATGGATGTCCTGCCATTCAGTCAGATTCTAACACTAACTCTAGAGTTGACAAGGATCCCACAGATCAATGGTCAGCTCCACAAAACTGCTCCTGCAGGCAATGTTTGATGCTTCTTCCCAGGCAGCCACTGACCCTACCATAAATCCATAGTATCCTTCACCCTGGAAGTTCAGTAATTTGCCTGAACAATCACAGAATTCAAGAGGACTTTTACTTATTGGAATAATGGCTTATGACAAAGGATACAACTCTGGAACAGCCCAGTGAAGAGAAAAGCACAGGACAAGGTGCAAGCAAGGGGTGCAGGGCACCCACAGTGCCCCAGGCACATCTGCATACTCACCCATCCAGGCTCTCCAAACTTGGAGGCAGGGGTTTTCCTGGAGTGTAGTTACACTGACCCCTGGGCTCTGGGCTCCTGGCGAGAGCAGGCTTGGGCTGAGAGCAGCTCTGGGCTCCATGCTCCAGGCCCCAGACTCCAGGCAAGAGTGGGCTCCAGGCAAGAGCAGCTCTAAGTTCCGGCTCTCCAGTGCCGTGCTTTGCTTCTCTGGCACCAGCCTTTATTCTAAAGCTAATGGGACACTCCCTGTCATCTCATCAGCCCCCAGGAAAGCAAATCCCAGAACTTCAAGAGCCCAGCCGTGGAGCCCCAGAAGCCAATTATTCGTTGTTATGAGACCTCATGGTCCTAGTTTGCATCTTCCTGGAAGAGTCACAAACATTCTGGCCCTCTCCAGAACACACACACCACACACACACACAAACACACATACGTGCGTGTGCACATGCACACACACACACACACACACACTTACAATATGCTCCACACGTGCATCATATACCACACACCACATATCACACACATCACACAGTACCACACACATACACACATGTCCTTGCCTGAGTGATTATATCACTGGCACTGCTTCACACCCATATACACATTACACATACGACACAATGCCACACAAATACACACTACATGTAGCATACATACACCACTCACACAAACATATGCACCACTCACACAAGTACAGATCATTTACTAGTTGTGTTTCTGAATATTGGAAACATCCTTCCAATATATAAAACATGAAAAGAACAATTCCTAAAACTTCCAATGGCCCACGGCTGACAAGAGACAGAGTAGGCGTGTGAAATAGGAACAAGTAATGTGATCTCTCAGTTTTGGTACACAACTTTGTCATCAGTGACATTCTTCCTTCAAGAATTCTGACAATGAGTCAAAGGCTTCCTCTGGGTCCAGTCAAGGTCGTTACACAAAAATTCAAATTTCATTCTGCAAAGCTACATCTAGGTTAATAGTTTATAACTATTCCTCCCGAGTCCTGTATAGAGTAAGCCAGCAGAGAGGAAGTGGCTTGAGGTTGTCTGTCAAATTGCAGATGGGTGACCATGAGACCCAAGTCCCCAACACTGCCCAAGGCTCATTTCTACCACAACCACCCTGTGAAAAGTTTTGCTCTTTCCCTGGGACCACCATATCATCAACCAGGGTTCCCCAGAGAAACAGAAGCAAGGAGCTAGATATTCACACACACTTGCATGCACACGTGCACACACACACACACACACACACACACACACACACACACAGAGTTACTACAGGGGGTTGGCTCACACAATTATGGAAATAGACAAACACAAAATCTGTAGAGCAGGTGACTCAACTCAAGTATGAAGCCATTTATGCTGCTGTAGAACCAGACAGAAAGCTCCAGTCTGAAGACAGTCAGACTGGTAGAAAGAGAGAGATTTGGCCTATTCCCTTCAAAAGAGGTCTGTCTATCCAGGCCTTCAGCTGATTGGACGAGGTCCTCCCATGCTGGAAAGGACCATGAGTTTCTCTCAGTCTATGGATTCAAATGTTTACTTCAGGTAAAGCCAGCCTAATGGACATCTTTAGTAGGATGCTTGACCTGGGCTGCTATGACGAAGGCCTGATGACAAGATCTACCGTCACATCCCCCAGCTGTCCATGGAAAAGGGAAGGCCTTTGTCCCCTTTTGGCACTGGATGATGACCAGCTCGCCTGCACTTTCACCTGCTGATGCACCCTGCCTCGATTATGTCACCCCTGAGGGCTGCAGAAGGGGGACCCTGCAATTCCTGCTCCTCCTGTGCTCCTGAGCTGGCATTGCTGCACAAAGTTGATTTTTCTCATGAACCAGGGCTGGAGGAGAGGAGACTTTACTCAACAGGACTGTAAGGAGAGCCAATTCTCCCTACAGAAGGCATGAGGGAAGTCTGTCCCTCCAAGTTTTAAAGGGGCACAAAGCACCCAGCTGTCTTAGACACAGGAGAGCAGACAGGGGTGGGCCGCCAGGCCAGGGGCAGGCCTGTTTGTGGGCAGAGCTTGTGTGACAGGAATCTCTGGGGGAAAGAAGCCTCCTCAAAAGAGAGGTCACACTCAGGGCACCCTTTGTGATGCCACAGGCCAGATATCTGTGTCTCTTCAGGGAAGAGTAAAGAGCCCAAGCCGTTCTCAGCATTTCCCAAGTCAGTTTGTGAGCATCACAGTTTGTGAGCACTAGCAGGAGTCTCAGTCCCCATGTCACAGTAGGTCACAGGCTTTCTCTGAGAATGCAGCTGACAGGGCCAGCCAAAACAAACTGCCGCCCAAGCCCCAGCAGAGCGCGTGCAGAGTGGGCAGTGGTTGCCTGGACAGACTTGATGAACCCATTGACAGTGTTGGCAAGGTGTGGGCACAGTGTCCAGGAGCTGGACTGTCACCCCGGCCATGGGAAACAGACAAAGCAGCAGTCCCTCCGGTCCTGTTCTTGACTTGGTGCTCTAGTAGAACAAACAGAGACACAGCCCGTCCCTCTCACAGTTTGGGACAGGAGTGTCTTCTCAGAGCTGTGCTCAGACATTGAGTCAGGTTATTGGAGCCTGAAGGCCAGGCAAACTAGGCTCAGGGAACACTGAGTGGGGCGGGTCTCCAGCTCAGGCGTTCACACTGCCACTGAGTCACTGGGGAAGTGGACTGCCCCGCAGCCGTTGGGGGCAGGACTCAGGCCTGGGGGCTTGCTTTCCTCACCAGTAAACAAAAGAAAAGGCCAAGCCAGCAGAAATGCACCAACTTCAAGCAGCGCGACGGGTGAGCCCCAAAACAGCACCCAGCACGCTCTCCATCCTGGCAGGCAGGGGGTGGGCTCCTCCGGAGGCGAGAGCGCAAAGAAGGAAACCCAGACCTGCTCTCCAAGCCTCTCGGGCCCCAGGCTGCCTGCCAGGACTTCACAGCCTGACAGGCCTCCGGTTTTCCCTCCCTTTCAGTCCTCTTCTTCTGTTCTCTCTTCTTCCACCTCCTCCTTTCTCTTTCTTTGTGAACCTTCAACCACAAAACTGCTAGGACTGTTGTCTCTGTGTGAAGGCAGTCTCAAAGCCTGCACTTTTCTAATTGAAGGTCTGGCAGTTCCATTCCCGAGATTCCTCTGTTTGGGAGACTTCGCACGGATGATCCACTATCCGCACAGGAGGGCAAATCCTGGACTGGCACGCACCGAACACGCGCAGGTGGCGGAGGATGGGCTGGCGGAGGAATGGGCGAGGAGGTGGGCGGGGCGAGGAGATGGGCGGGGAGGCGGTAGAAGGGGAGATGGGTGGATGGGGGCGAGGGCTGTGGGCGAGGAGAGGGCGGGCACGGGGCGGACGATGGGCGTGGCGGTGGGCTGGTGGGCGGGACACGGGGTTGGGCCGGCGGTCTCGCAGCCCCGCCCAGGCGGGCGGCAGCAAAAGTTTGTGCTTTGACTTGCCTGGGACAGAGGCTGAGCAAGCCGGCTGAGGGCCACGCGACAAGGACGGGGTGTCTGGAACTGCCCGGAGAAGACCTAGGCCACAGCGGTAGCCCGAGCCCGAGACTTTGGTCTGAGCCGAGGCGGCCCCCAAGATGCCGGCGCCCCGGTGCCCTCTGCGGACGGAGGTGAGAGACGAGGTTGCCGCTGGGCGTTCCGACCGCGGCTGGGGCTCAGGCCGTGGGACCCACTTTCTGATCCCGGGCCCGCCACCCCACATCAGCCCCAGCTGCCCGCTCCCAGGCTGTCAGCAGTGAGGACTGAGCCAGGTGGGCCAGAGGCGCGGCTCCTTTTCAGCTGCCGTTGGGAAGTTGGAAACCAGGCGTGTGTGAAAACCCTGAATGAACGGAGGTGGCTTTTCATGGAGCAGCTCCGTAAGCCGTTTTCCTTGGACAGTTAGAAAGTTAGGTGCCCTCCTGGGATGAGGGCCAGGGGCTGGCGGCGGCGCGCCGGGGGTGGGGGTCTTTCGCGTGAAAATAATCATTTTTCTAGGTTACATTAGCCACAAAATTCCAGTTTTCCTAACATTTCTCCAACAAGGCAGTTAGAGCTGTCAGGATGGGACCTGGAGGACAAAGGTCTCCACAGTGCAATAAGTAAGGTTCGTATGGAAAACTGGGTGCTCATAACTGAGATACTGCCGGGGGGGGGGGGGCTTTGCACCCTTAACCACCCCTGCTGCACATGGTGGCTGTTTATCTCTCTTTCTAGCTTTGGGTCTCAATCGCTATTTCTTTGTGGTGTTTTATATTTAGGTGTAACAGAGATGTCTCACTGTATCTTTAAAGAGACACACTTTGTTCTGAATATGACACTAAAGAGGGCAGTGGCACGGACAGAGGGCTCTTCTGCTATGTGCTGGTCCTCTCCTGTAGGCAGAGCTCTGAGATGTCCGGGATTGTGTCTAAGATCTGGACATTAGAAGTCTCAGATGTTATATAAAGTCACATATGCATAATTTATCTTTTCAATATGCTTTTCTTCATAGATGAAACTCTTGCAGGCAAAATTAAGAAAGCTAATTCCTAGAGAGTGCAGGGAAGGGTCATGTAATATCCGTAAATGACTAGCAAGGGTGACTGTGGCCAGGGCTGATTTGGGGCAGGTGGTGGTGGTGATGGGTTGATGCGTGGTGCTGAGGAATCATAGAAGTGTCTGAACCTGTACAATTTCTTAACTGATGCAGAATTCAATGTTAGGGTGCATAATTTTGTTGCCATAAAAGAATCCCACAAATTTTTTCAATCAGCAAACCAGCAAACATTCACATTGGGTTTAAATGACTCCTAATCCGACACCAGAGACCTAACCTGCAAAGCCAGCCCTTAGGAGTCTGCCCTTAAGACATGGTGGGAATGATGTCTCAACCAGTTTCCATTTTGAAAGCCACTCATCCTCCTTACATTTTGTGATTTTTTTTTAAAGCACAGGAGTTTTCTAATTTTCTACCATATTTGGTTAGTAGAAATTCCCATTTCCTGTAGAAGAAACTTAACATATTGGCCTAATGGCCTGATTTCTCATAATCCAGGGGTTTTCCTCCTTCTTTTTTTGTCAAACATCAGAAAACTTGAACAGAAATTATGATATCAGAAAAATTCAACAGAAGTCATGATGTTTATTTCCACATCTCCTCCCTCTTCCTCAATACGTACACTGTGTGTATATATTTTTATTACAAAAATAGTGAGCATTTCAGTTTCTGGTACTCTGAAGAAACTCAGGCTTGCCTTATGGTAAAACTCTTTTCACTGCTGGAGCCTGGGGGCTGCCCTTAACCAAGCCATTTCGGTTATGGGGAGGAGGCTGTGGGTGAGCTAAACCTGTGTCTTACATCTAGCTTCATAATTCCTTTCTTGCCACTTCTGGAGCTATTTAATATCATTCCTTTGCCTGGCATTTTCTGCTGAATGAATTGCATTTAGAGATTTCCCATATGTTTTGGAGATATGATTTTTTTTAAAAAGCCAATATACTGAGTGGAATTCTACTGAGTTTCAGTTAATACCACATTTCAATTATGTTTTTCTTCTGGATACTCATAAATGTAAGGTCTCTTTCACTCAGTCTCCTACCCTCCCTCCCTGCCTCCTTCCTTCCCTCTCTCTCTTTTGTTGGTTTTTGTTCTTTGCATTCTATTTTTCAAGGAATTAACGCTGTGTCAGTTCAACCGGGAACAAGCTAGGTAGGTCAAATCAGACAAAAGATTGTTCAGCAGCGAGTGGGCACCCGTGGGTGGGTCTTCTTCATCAGCACTGTGCTGGCATCCATTGGCACAGGGTACTGTGCTCCTTGGCCTGGAAGGTTCTGACCCATTTCCCTGGCTTCAAAGTTTCCCACATCTTTAGGTAAAGCCACCAGGATAGCATTTCAACATCTTGCTAGTGCAGTAGCTAGAACTAATTCAGCTGTAAAGCACACTGGAGAAGCTTTTATGACCTCATTAACAGACAAGTGGCAAGGTGACAGTTTTCCATAGCGTTCATCCCTGCTGCAGTGCACTGGAAGCAGACAACACAGGCATCCAGCCTAGCCAGGCTTCGCACAAATGACAAGGAGCCCCTCCTCTGGCTGCAGTTTCCGCCTGTGTATATCCAGAAGGTGCAAGTTACTGAGGGGACTCCTGGGACCATAGGTCACCTTCTCAGGAAGGCACCGCTCACTTGTATCTGCCCATGGCTGTCTCTTGGAGCCTGTGTGCACACTCCTGCATTCTTCTGTGGCAATGTTGGTGACATGTCCACCCGTGCCCTTATTGAGAACAAGCAGGGTAGAGAAAGACACACTGATAGAGAAGCAAAGCAAGCAAAACAGTTTCCTTCAGTGGACACATCTGGAAGCCCAGGAAGCTGTTCCTGGGGAGATGTTTGGGGACAGTGCCTGAGGACCCTGGGGCACAGCCTGCATGTCTGAGGTTCCCTGGACTGTGCCCGGACATGCGACAGCACTCAGCCTTCCTTGCTAAAGCACCCACGGGAAGGTCACCAACAAGCAGCCAGGCACATGTGCTTCCACACTCTGAACAAAAGCAGATAGGGTGCCAGCCCCTTCCCTGGTGTCCCTGCTGTGTCTGTAACACTTGCTGTTCCACACGGGCTCTGTTCACGGGCTGAGATCAAAGTGCCAGGAGTGTGAGGCCCTGTGTGTGAAGCCCACAGTCCTGTGAACTACCTCTGAAGGCAGCATGTGATCACCCAAGACAACCAGAACAAGGGAAAAGACTCATTAGCAAAGGAATTTTGCTGGAGCCTTAACATGAGCTAGCTCATTACTTCCTTTCTAAATTCTTGGGAGTGAAAAAAGAAAAAAGAAAAGGAAAACTGTTGCTTTCCAAGAAAGTTTGCTTGTTGGCAAATAGTTGCTGTGCTAATTCAGTATGGAGGGTGAGGGGCATGGGAGGACATACCTTTCATAAACTCAGCATCCTGTTTCTGATCAATTGAAAGCTCTTACTGTGCTTTTCTTTTATGGTGGGGGAGGGAAGCTAGACGGTAGAAATATTTCTTTTCTTTTCCTTTTTATAGTTTGTTTATTTTTCAAGCCGACGTGCGGAGAAAGTGGGTCTCGGGTGGAGAAAGCACATCTGGAACCCATCTGCCCCCTCCCTAAGGCCCCTCCCCTCGCGACAGCCCTTGGAGGGGGGGAAGGCAGGCATTCCCTCACAGGCAGGGTCTAACTCGGGTCATCCACCACAGCATCCTCTTTCAGAGGGCATCTTATTCTTTCTTGCCGGAAAGAAAACACATTGGAGGTGGAATGCGTAAGGTATGCTGGTGCTCCCAGCATAACAAGGCCACAGGACACACTCTCAGGTCCCAGAGTCCTCAGGGAAGCTCAGATGGTGGAGACAGAGAACCGCCTGAGTCCTTGGCCAAGGCATGGAAGGGGGGTGGGCGGGACCTGCCTGGGCTGTAGGGGGGTGGGGCTGCTTCATGCAGGACTGGGAACTGAGTGCTTTGCAGTAATGAATTTACAAGGAATCTGGATTGGTCGGCAGATCACTGCTAACGAGGGATAGCATTGCTACCCTGGAGTTCATCCTCCTTCTGCAGTAGGCCCCGCTTTCTGAATATGTATAGCACTAGTGTGCTCAGAGCCACTTTTCCCAGCATCTGGCTTTAAGTACCCAGATAGAAAATAATTAGTGATCAGAGTAAAACCTAAGCTTCCTACTATACTGAGCAGCCTTACCTGTCCCCGAGCCTTAAGATGCCCAGCACCTCTGGTCATGGTTAAAACCCACCTTAGACACAAGCATGTCCTTCGTAAGTCCAGGGTGGCATCCAGAACACAGGTGTATTCACCAAGAGAACCTCCTCCACCGGCCCTTGGGTCACCACTATACATGGGCAGCCCAGGCCACAGAAGACAAGAATGAACAGAGGTTTGAGTGCCTTTCCACACAATGGATAAAGGCTTGCCTGTGTCCATTCGAGTCCACAGGCCTGTTCTGCACAGGCATCCTGGTGACAGAAGTGCACCGGGCACGTTATATCCTGTGGGTTTCGGGAAGAAGCCTAGATATGACTACACCTGGGGCCCGCAGTGACCAGGAAGGCCACTGGGTGGCCTGTGGAGGTGGGGCCTGTCCTGGTGCTTTCTGGGTGCTGGCCTCATGGGTGTTTTGGCTCTGCCGGCTGGGCGTCTGGTGACTCAGGACCCAGGTGCCCACAGCACCAGGTGCTCCTGCAGTGACCCAGCAGTGGCAGAGTGAGCAAGGCTCTCTGGAGATGGAGCGTTCTTCCCGCAAGGTCAAGGTCTGTGGCTGGCTCTCCTCGGGAGTGGAGGGGAGCACTTGCCCATGACATGGTCTTGACTGTGCACAATAATGTTTAGACATATCCAAAATCAATCTGGCCCTCAGCCCAACACTTAATTCTCAGGATGGAGCCAGCTTTATAATGTTGGTAATTCAGAGAAAATAAGCTTTTAGGGTCCACAGAGAGATAGATATCTTTCAGTTGTGCAAATGCAGAGAATCATATTTAATAAAACACATTTTGCAAAAATATGCTCTGTGAGGGGTGATGTTAGATAGAGGGAAATGATAAATCAAGCATTAATGGGAAAGTGTGTTCACCTTCAAGAGCCACGGTGCATGTGGCATATCCTCTACCATTTTTACTGTGCTTAATCACTCTTACTGTTCGCTTGTTTTTCTTATGCTCTGCTCAGTCTTATAAAAAGAAGGAAAACATCAGAAGCTGTGAGTCTGTCTGCAGAGCTATATATCTCTCTTCCTTCTGAGAGCAGCTCTGGTCTTGCCATTTGAAGAGATCCGTTCCCTATGCTGTGTGGCAAGATCCAAGGTGTACAGAACATTCAGGAGAGGCCAATGGCATAGAAAGTAGCGTGTGGGGTTACTGCGAGGGGCAGTGAGGCCCAGAAGACAAGCTGAGATAGCACAAGGACAGTCTGAATTATAAACACACACCGTACTACCAAAAAGATGGGTACCTGAACCCTCATCTGAGCTGGGAGACAGGGCTTCAGGCATCAGCACTGGACCTGTCTGTCCAAGCTGGTGAGTTCTGGTGCGGAAGTGCCTGTGGTGGGAAGCATAGCCAGCCTCAGCAGAGTGTATCACAGGCAGGTAAGCTGGGAGCTGGAAGTGGGGCACGGGAAGGTGGCTCCTGCCTCTCTGTGAGTCTGGCAGGCCCATTCAGCAGCATGGTGATGGTTCCAGGCCACCTGCTGCAGAAGGGGAGAACACCTACAAAACATGGCACTGGACACTGGTCAGTGATGACGGTCTTTCCTGCCTCAGCTCGGTTGCACCCGCATTATGCCCTGATCAGGATGGAAATGGAGCAGAGTGAGGCACAGATGTAATTCTCCAGTCATTGCCTACAGATTAAAAAGTAATAATAACTGGATAAGCAGGGCAACAAGCATCTGTCGGGCACCACGAGTGTGCAAATTGCTGGGAAAACAGTGTGCATTGCAGTGCAGCAGTGAGAGTGAGATAAGACTGTCCGGGCAAAGCACC
The DNA here is from genome assembly GCA_004027595.1 of Dinomys branickii. Taxonomy (NCBI): domain Eukaryota; kingdom Metazoa; phylum Chordata; class Mammalia; order Rodentia; family Dinomyidae; genus Dinomys; species Dinomys branickii. The sequence goes on from PVLD010004009.1 coordinate 115,749, forward strand.
CATGAGTGAGTGAGTTTGTAGTCCTTGTGCAGAGGATTCTAGCTGCTTATTATTTCTACCCTTCCATAGAGAGCTTGCAGCCAGGGAAGCAGCCCCAGGGAAATGTCACTGGGGACTACAGGACAGGTGGAATGTGACTTGGGCTCAAAGGACAGACAGGATCTCAATAAAAAGAGGGAAGGGAAGGGTGGGCTGCTCACTGAGTGTCCTGTCTGTCTCCAGGGGAACCTGCCCAGGGCCTGGCCAGATGGGGAGCTACGCTCATGTGTGCAGGGTGGGCTCATGAGTGACATGGGTGATGACCTGGATCATCACACCAGCCTCGTCTTCTGGGGCACCTTTCTTCTCCAAAACTAGAAGAGGGCCTAGGCCAACATGGAACGGTCTCTGACAGCAAGTGACACTCAAACGACCTCCAGTGCAGATGTCAGCGCCAACAGCAGCCAGGGCTTCCGGACCAACTGACCCTTCCAGGCTCCAGGAGGCTGGAAGAAATCTCTTCAAAGAAGCCACAGACTGTTTCTCCCTATCTTGGTCAGTCCAAGTGATGTGAGGCAGGAAGAGCTCAGGCAACATCTGCTGTCCCTGGAAGGTCAGGAGGGTTTGGAAACCATGAGACCCACCTGCTCTTAGTCCAGAGCACAGGGTCCTCTGGCCAGGGGCGAGCCCTCGCTGGGACTGGGCTCCGTGTGGGTAGGAGCTCAGGGGCAGGCGAGGCCCTCACATGCCAGAGCGCCCTAAAAGCCAAGTCCAGTGGTACCACCACAGAGCGGCCCTTCTGTCTGAACCTAGTTTACAGCAGTAGCTTGACAGTAGAAATATCTTCAGTAGACACACAGCGTGGGCTACTTTACGTTAACCTCATTTGGTCTTCAGTAGATATTTAAATACTGAAACAATTTTAATTTAAAATATATGATGCCACATGATCCTACTCACATGTAAAAATCTGACTTCATAGAAGTAGACAGGCCAGACCCATGGTTACTAGAGGGTAGGGGAAAAGAACGACTTTGGGTGGCAGGTACAGAGTTATAGTTAAATAGCAGAATAAGCCCCGGTGTTCTATAGCACATTTGGGTGACTGAGGCTTATAGAAAGCTGTAAGAGAGGGGTTCAAACGTTCCCAACACAAAGAGATGAACGTTTAAGGAGATGGAAGCCCTAATTACCCTGATTTGATTATCACACACTGTAGACATGTATCAAGTTATTGCTCTATAACTCCATCCATAGGTGCAATTATATGTCAGTTGCAAATGAAAAATAAAGTTTGTGCACTGAAAGCAATTTCTGCCTTGGAATCGCAGTCCGCAGCGTTATCAGGATGGCATGCAGCCAGTCAGGATTGTCAGTGGTTCAGGTGGACCCACGCTGGGTGCAGGGGAGGAGGAATTCCACTTTAGAACCCGTGGAGGGCGTGGAGCCTGGGACCACTGCCTTCCTGTCCCCCTGGGCTTCCTGAGGTGTTGTTCTTCCGGCTCCCAAGCACCTTGTAGTTAGCTATACGTAGTATCTGGACCGCTCTCTCTGGGCAATGCTAGGAATAGCACTCAGGGCTTTAAGTAACAGAACTCCAGGCTGTATGGCCCAGCTACACCCCAGCCCAGGCCTCTGCACTTTAAGCCAGGCTCAAAACCTGTGTGAGTTTCACTACGCTCCTTCCCGTTTTTTCCTCCAACCTCGGCGGCAGGCAGCTGCTTCCTTCTTGGAGGTTTTTAGCCCTTCCTCGCTGCGCTCTGAGGTCAGCTGCGCACTGGAGCTCCGGTGTGGCTGTGGTCAGCTGTCGCTGCGCTTCCTGCCGGCCGTGTCCGGCTAGGGGAGCCACCTAGGAAGTGCAGGCACTTCCCACGATGTCACTCCCAATGTGGCAGGGGGGGTCTCACAAGTCCAGCAGGCACTGTTCCTGATTCTGGATGTTTGCTTTTTCTCCTGAGAAAACCGTGTTTTTCTCTGAGTACCTGGGTGATGATTTACCGGCTCCCGGGCAGGAGATGAGGACTAACTGGCTGCCACTTCCTGGTGCCCGGAGATTTCCAAGTGGAGGCTTTATCTGGGTTTGTGCGTCTTGCTTACATGATTGCATGACTCATGCGTTGAGTTTGCCTCCCTAGGGAACGAACTCCAGACCCCAAATAGCTTCCCGTCTCCACTGCTTACAGACGTGGCCTGTGTTTAAAGAACCCTCTGCAGCCCTGACCTCTAGGGCTGTCCAGATTCCTCTGCGCTGTGCTGGCTTCTGTGACCTACACCTCACCCACGGTCGCCCTCTGCCCCGTCTCGTTACAGGAGCCCGCTCCCAGCCCCCTGCTGGAGTCCCGCCTGTGCCTTCAGGGAGCCGCAGCCGCAGTCGCGCTCCGGCCTTGACATGAGCGTTCCCCGGGCGCCCTCTGGTGGCTTGTGCAGCTAACTGTCGGCGTCGATGGCAGCCACGATCCCGCCGATCTTGCCCACCCAGCCTTCCTCGGCCAATGAGACGCTGCGGAAACATTATAGCTACGTGGGGAAGCTAGAAGACAGGCTGAAGGACCCTTCCGAGGGCAGTACGCTCACCACCGCCCTCTTCCTGGTGCTCTGCAGCTTCATCGTCTTGGAGAACCTGATGGTTCTGATCGCTATCTGGAAGAACAATAAGTTTCACAACCGCATGTACTTTTTCATCGGCAACCTGGCTCTGTGTGACCTGCTGGCCGGGGTGCTGTACAAGGTCAACATTCTGATGTCGGGTCAGAAGACGTTCAGCCTGTCCCTGACCGTCTGGTTCATCAGGGAGGGAAGTATGTTTGTGGCTCTGGGGGCGTCCACCTGCAGTTTGCTGGCCATTGCCATCGAGCGCCACCTGACCATGATCAAGATGAGGCCCTATGATGCCAACAAGAAGCACCGGGTCTTCCTTCTGATTGGCATGTGCTGGCTCATTGCCTTCTCGCTGGGCGCCTTGCCCATCCTGGGCTGGAACTGTCTGCAGAACCTGCCCGACTGTTCCACCATCTTGCCCCTGTACTCCAAGAAGTACATTGCCTTCTGCATCAGCATCTTCACAGCCATCCTGGTGACCATTGTGATCCTGTATGCCCGCATCTACTTCCTGGTGAAGTCCAGCAGCCGCAAGGTGGCCAGCCACAACTCCGAGCGGTCCATGGCCCTGCTGCGGACGGTGGTGATCGTGGTGAGCGTGTTTATCGCCTGCTGGTCCCCTCTCTTCATTCTCTTTCTTATCGATGTGGCCTGCAGGGTCAAGCAGTGCTCTGTCCTCTTCCAGGACCAGTGGTTCATCATGCTGGCTGTCCTCAACTCCGCCATGAACCCTGTTATCTACACGCTGGCCAGCAAGGAGATGCGGCGCGCCTTCTTCCGTCTGGTCTGCAACTGCCTAGTCAAGGGCACGGGGGCTCACGCCTCACCCATGCAGCCAGCTCTAGACCCAAGCAGAAGCAAATCTAGCAGCAGCAACAGCAGCCACTCCCCAAAGATCAAGGAAGACCTGCCCCCTGTGGCCACCTCATCTTGCATCATGGACAGAAACCGAATCCTTCAGAATGGGGTGCTCTGCAAGTGAGCCCCTCCTGGCAGCCAGCCCTGCAGCCACACACTTATTTATTGCATGCATGTCTCGATTCCATGTGGACCTTCCAGGAGCTGTGACTCAGGAGATATATTTGACATTGCCTGACAGCCTGGCTGGTGTGGGTCTCCCGAGGAGATGACCCAAGGAACCATCAACCCATTTCAATGCAGACAAGGTGCCTTGTCCATTTTCAGAGTCCTTTGAATGTCCTAAGCTGCTTACGTCATCTGCCACCTTCCTTTGGATTCTGGCTACCACTTTCTGTGGTTCACAGAAGGGGAAGGTGATAGGCCACATGGTGGTCTCCGTGGGCCTCTGGGTGATGCTTTGATGACTTAACACTACACTGATTGTGCCTAAGAATTGTATATTGATCAGTTTCTGTGTCGCATGGAATTTGTGTTCCATGCATTTGCCATATGGTGCCTACAGTCTCAGCACCCCATGCATTATGTAACTGGTCCTGTAAATGCGTTCAAACTATAGCACCAGGTCCGAGGACATGTGCCCCCAGCCCCTTGGACTGATAGGAGGTCTTCTGGAAAGCACAATTGTAAAGCCCAGGTGTATGGTCTGACCCAGCCAGCCCCGTGTTTTTCCTGTCATGTGTCTCATCACTTTAAGCACATCCAGAAGCCAGATCATGTGATTGTGAAAGCCAGCCGGCACCAACCACAGAAGGGCCTGCAAGTGTGAGGCAAGGGTTCACCTTGGGAGTCATGTTCTGCTTAAAGCAACAGTTTCCACCCCAAGAGGTTTACGAAACAGCACTTCTGGTTCTTTGTCAAGTTCAGTTCTTACCAGAAAAGCGCGGAGTCAGGAACCACTCATACTGATACCACCCAGTGGCTGGGGTCATCAGCAAAGTCCCCACCATCTTGAGAGCAGACACTGATCATGAAGGTTGGTGGAGACTGTGGCCTGGCAGTTTATGAGCTCTTCCAGGAGACATGTTGTGATAATACCCACACAGCACAGTGAGTTTACTTTGCAACATAGTTGATCCTGTCTCACTGTTGATCCTACAAAGGAAACACTTAGAAGACCTCACTGTCCTGCTCCTCCCAAGGGTTCCATGTGCAACACACACAGGTGGACACAGACGTGGAGTTAGCATGCATACCACTGCTGTGCTGAGTTCTTTGTAAAAACAACAAAAACAACCTTCAAAAGGGTGAACCTCGCACCACAGCTCCCTAAAGTGTTTAGGTTCGGTGAGAATTTCTCCTTATTAATACTTAAAAGAGCAGTCTTAACACATGAGTGACATTTTGTAAGAGAAAGTGATTCTTCGATGTACCCAGTGTAAGCTGCTGTTACCCAGAGGTGTTTCCATGAGTCCTGGGTAACCTCCACATCCTGACCAAAGACGTTCCTCATTTTCGTTCCTGATGAGATAGAACCTGTTGGTAAGGAGATGTTCCTTAGGGACATGTATTGTTGCATTCTGTATATCACTGAAAAGTTGTGCGTTCTCTCAGCCAATAGCATGAGAAGATCCAAGGCATTTCTAGGGAAAAAGAAAACCTCCAACTATGTGCGAGGGAGGCCACATGCATTTTCACCTAGGAAGTGAAGTGATTTTAAAAGTTCATCTCTCATAGTTTTGAGTTACTTTTGAAGCCTCAGCTCTCGGCTTCACTAATTCTCATTATAACTTGTTCCATTATTGTGACTTCGCCAATACCTTTGTGTGCTGGTTTTCACTCATTAACCCTTCTAGAAACTACTCCCACTGTTCCTGCTGGAAGGTACTCGTGTGTGTCCTTGGAGATAACACAAAGTTTATAAGGAATCTGAACTTAAAATACACGAAGAAAGTAATTGCGACCATTGATACTGACAAAAACCAATCACCTCTGACACCATTCGCAGGCACACCCTTAACCAGCCAGCTGGGGGTCATTTAGAAGTGGAGCTGTCCCAGCTCTCGCCATGAAGGTTGGAGTCCGGTGATCTTATATACCACAGAGAATCTACGTGTTCGATCTCACTGCATCTAGTAGCCTTTACTCTTTCCAATGTGTTTGTTTTTTTAAAAAATCCAGTGTATATTTGTTTAAAAAATAAAACCAAAAGCAGTTATGGAAACCAGTTTCTGAGAGACTCTAAAGTGGGATGGGATGGCTTTGTTGTGTTTTCCTGGAGCCATCCCTTGGCAAACTTGTCTCTTGCCTGTACCTGTGTTTCTTGGCATTTTGGGAATAAACCACATTTAAAACCCAAATCACTCTTCCACCTTATGACACTTTCGTTGTTGGTGCTATTCACATCAATTTTGGTGGAGCTTGTCTTTCTGGGATGGGTAAGAGCTTCTCTGATAGGGAAGAAGTTGTGAGAAAGTGCAGCCCCAGGAGATAGAACGTTTGCTTGTGTTTCCTCTGCTATTATTTACACGAGAGAATCCATCAGAACCAGCCCTTTGCATTCGCTTCCCCCTTAAAAATGATATGTCTGAGCTTCTTGCGCTTGGCATAAATGTCCTGATGGTGACACCATTGCCCCAGTGCCACAAAGAACTGCAGCTTTCCTTCTCCTGTCTCCATCCTTGTTTGTCCAACCAGGTTCTAGATCACGACATTAACTCGAGATCCCCAAGGCTACCTGAATGGCCCACCATTTTTCATTCTCCTGGGAAATAACTGAAAACACCCATTGCCTAGAGAAGTTTCAAACTGCCCTGCTTCCTTCTGTGAGGCAGTAGAAGACCCATCTTGCAAGTCAAAGAGACTTTTCACAGTAGCCTTTATTGCCAACAGACTTACATATATAGCCATTGAAACAATTAACTGTTTAAAAAGTAGTCATTCCTCTCAACTTCTGAGCCATAGTTATTCTGCACTGGTACAGAGCCTTTCAGAGATGTAACAAGGTGTATTTTATAGAAAATGTCTAATTACACTGCCAGTTCCATGCTTGTAAATTATATCTACAGTGCAAAACCTCAATACCCAAATGTTTTTAGTAGCTAAGTCAAACATCCAAAGAGGTTGCTATGTAATCAGAAATGCACATACCACTATTCTGATAATAAAGGCACATTGTCCCATAACCAGTTTTCATGAGAAGGGCAGCATTACCTAAATTACGTGTCATTGTGCACTCTTGAGTCAGAGTGATGACACTGAGGGATACTGTGTGACACCTTCACCTGGCAGTCCCTGTAGCACAGCATACCCTGGGCGCACAGCCTAGGGCTCGTAAGTGAGATCACGTCATTTCCTGGAGGAGGGAAATGGATTCACTGAAGATGAGGAAGGAATTTAAGCCAAGTATCTTGACCTAGTGTATTGTATGATCTCCAAAATGTTGGGCAAAAAATTGAGAATTTATCATTCCTCATAGAACAACCGTTGAAAAACTTGAGTGTTTTGTATTTCCACTCCTCGCGTGTCCAGGAAGCCAATTCCACTCCAATGTCGAAGTAGAAATGAGAGACTTGATCCTACACTCAGACACAGACTATTACAATAATTCATTGCATTCACAAAAGTTGATGGAAACAAAACAAAATTTTCAAATAATACTCATTTACCAGTAAGTAAACTTTGCCATCCAAATGCTTTTTAACAAGTAGTAAATACCTTATTATTCCACGCAAAATTTACATGGATTTATCTCCTAAGTAAGGGATTTCAAAACCAAATGTTTAATTTTGAATACAAAGAAACATTCACATACTTAATTTCACAATATTCTGGAACATGTTGTATTCAAAAGTCAAATGAGCAAAGAACATTCCACTTGCAACTCACACATAATTGTTACAAAGAAATACTCAGTGTTGAAAGTTGAATTTGTCCCTTCATTTCTGCTTTGTTAACTGTTACTTCATTTGAGTGGTTAGGAACTTTGGTTGGGGTGAAAATGTCTACTTAGGTGTGATTCATTCCCACAGCAGCTCGGAGCAGCAGGGTCACTCCTCAGGGCACATTTCCAGGTCTACAACAGTTCAAGGCGAGATGACAAAAATCTCAGGTACTTAAAACTGTGATTTTTATTTCTTAGGCTTTCTTCTGCAAGAATGTTTCTTCTAGCCCTGGGGAAGGAGCCTGTGCATTTTAGGTTTTTGGAACTCACCTGCTCAGGGTATCTGAGCTGGCAGGTAGGAGGAGAAAGAGGACTCACCCGCAGCAGGTAAGTCCTGAGCCTTCTAGGCACTCATCCGCCCCTTCTGACCTCCCACATCTCCACTTCCTTACAAGGCCTGACAAGAGGCCCCAGACAGACCTGTGTGCCCTGTCCTCCCTGGTCCTATTGAACTGGGACACATCAGCACCGGGAGGCTGGTCACATGCCAAAGTGTGTGTGTGTGTGTGTGTGTGTGTGTGTGTGTGTGTACTGACCACCTACTGGATTACACACTCAGGCAGAAACCTCATACATGCATGTCTCTAACCCATAAGCCCAGAGCAGAGCCTGCGGCACAGGAAAAGATGCACGAACGAGTGATGAGGGCTGGGAGGCAGAGCCGGGGCTGGGCTGCTCCACACACCGCCGCACCTGGGGACACGCCCCTGCAGCACAGCCTCCCTCACCACACAGCGCCGTCACATGGAGCGGGGCCCTGGTGGTTAAATAAAATCTAAGTCTGTGCTTCTTTTGCCTTCCCTCTCCTCCTTCTTACCTTCCTCCTATCCTGCCTTCTCTTCCCTCTTGTTGCTGTCACAGCCACCCCTGCTCTCCCTGTGTCCTGTTCCTGCTGGGTTCCCCGATCCTGCAGCTTCCAGGACCCTCCTCCATGTGTCAACCAGTGCCGTGCCTGCCAACCCCAAACTCTTAAGGACTGTTTGACTGTCCAGTTGTCCTTGTATGTTATAGAGTCCATGGAGGAATGTAGGGGTCAGTCCATAGATGGCCAGTTTTATCAGCTTGGGTACATGTATGTGTGTAGATACATATGCAGTTCACATTTACAAGTCCTAGTATAAAGTTGCAATTTTTCTGGTTACTATATAAAATGTATCAGTTTTAAAACTGCATTTGTTGCTTGCAAATGTATAAATATGTATAAACCCCATTATAAATAAATTGTGGCTGGCAGATGGCATTTTATCTGCTGCCAACGTTTGCATGGAGTTGTAAGTGCTTAATAATCCTTCATTTTTAAATTCCCGGCATGGAACCTGGGAGCTATGACATGAAGTGGATGAAAACTTAATCTTCAGACAGAGGGTGAAGGCTTCAAGAAGGGACAGGTGAGGGCTGGAAACTCCCCTCAGCCAGTGCTTCTCAGAGTCAAGGCTCACAATCAGCTGCACAAGGACTGAATCTGAAAGGCAAATTCATTTCTAGCAATGAATTTGAAAGGCAAACTCAGGCCTCTGTCCAGACCTACCGGTAAGGAGTTCAGGGAGGACCAGAGCCCTGAAGTCTGAGGCGACCTGGTTCTCAGGTCTGGTTATTGTGAGTGACTGTCATTGTCCAAGGATTTCCCAGATGGCAAAGGGGTAAGCACAGGGATGGCCAGGATATCTCTGGCAAAAGCCTCCCACCAAAGGTGGTCTTGGCTAAACTTTTTGTCCCTTCCCCTAGGCTGCCACTGAAGTGTGTCCTGATAGTCTCCTAGGGATCCCCAGAAGGATGCAACCCTATCTCTCTTGAGTCCTGGGATCATCACCCACACAAACTCACGCATAAGTCCTCTTCAGGGTCAGCTTCTCCAAGAGGCCCCACTACAGGGAGAGAATAGAAGTGCTGTGTCTCCCAGCTGAATGACTTGGGACTTTGGCATTTTCAAGTGGGGCATGAAGGTAAAACTTGAGGAGAAACCACGATGGTCATTGCACAGGCTGAGCTTCCTGTGTCACCCCAGGGACCTAAGTCCCTATCTTTCCTAGACTCAGCCATCATCTGCCAGGTCATTTGGCTCTGGTTTCCGTATCTGAAAAAGGGGACACTCCTTTCCTTGCTCTCTTGTCTGAAGTTGACAAACCTGACCGTTCCTGACCATTCCAGGAGTGGGAGTTAGTGGCTTTATCTTTTTTAGAAAACACTCTTCCCTGAGAACCAGAGTGTTATTCTGAAACTGCCTGCAAAGGCTTTGGCTGGATGCAGGGGTCTACTCTGCAATCTTTCCACAGTCCTTCTGCTCACTTTTAACCTAGCTGTCGCCATCCACAGAAGAGGCTCATGGGTGGGAAGCAGCCTTGGGCCAGTCAGCGAGGAGAATGAGGCATCCTTTTATGAATGGACAATTCCGGGAAGCTGCTCTTCCCTTGTGGTGGGAACTATGCGCAGCCACCCTGTGCAGTGAAGCCACAGTGCAGAGAGATCCAGCCAGTAGGCTGAGGCCATGTCATTCTGCATGTGTGGACCTGAGGCTGGACAGGGGTGTCCTGTGTTGCTGGCATTGTGCAGGGGAGCTGTGGTCCAGCTTCTGCTCGGCTCAGCCCAACAGGAAGAGAATGTGGGACTAGCCCTCAGGAGGCAAATGCTGTACAGCAAGTGTGGACAGGAGCCACCCAAGGGCCTGATGAAACAGGAAGAAAAGCTTCATCTCAGGAGCAGGGGACATCTTAGTCCTCTGCATGGGCAAGGAGGCTGGACATGGGCTGGCGGAGTCCCTGGACGCTTTTGGGTCCACCTGTCCTTGGGTCTGTCCTTCCTTCCTCCGCTCACTGCCTGCCACTTTCTGTCTTTATTCACAGCAATCCAATCTTCCCTCAGCCGCAAGGAGCTGTCCATGGCTCAACCGGGCCTCGGTCCGTCTACCTCTGTTTGAAGCCAAGACAGCTTCAAACAGAAAGATCACACCCCAAGGCTGAGCAGCACTTTGGTTCTTTGAATGTAAAAAGGCCCATGGTAGTGAAGGTGTAGGATTTAAGACTGAGTCTTTGACTGGTTGCTTATCAGATTGCCCACCTGACTCTACAGGGAGCCATTCAGCAGGGCCTGGTGGTCAGGAGTCAGGGACCACAGTGAGCACCCCACAGGAGTCCCACCTGGCCACATAGGACAGAGGTGCATTTGAAGCACGGCTCATTAACCCAAAAAGGTAGGGGGAGAAGAGGTCTCCAGGGCCACCGTAAAAGAACACACTGCATTAAGACTGCGGGACCCTCCTGCCTCCTCACAGGGTGCAGTGGTGGTGCCCAGGAGAGACGCGGCAGGGCTGAGGCACACTCCAGGGGCCCAGGGTGACCCAGCAGGGCACACTACTATTGTACCTGAGTGCGGCGCACAGCGTGGTCTGCCTGGGTGTGCTGCTCAACAGCCTTGCCGTTGCCCGGCAGAGATGCCGGTGAGAGCCAGGGGAAGCAGGATCCCAGGCTGGGAGGGAGGAGACGTCCTGTTGGGTTTGCCTCCAAGCCCTGGCTGGCACACAACAGGAAGAGCTCAGGAAGTGCTGAGTGAGAGCAAGAGCTCTGCGGCCAACTGACCGCATGACCTGGAGCAAGGCTCATTTTCCCTACTGTGAGGGAGGCCTGTAGAAATGCCCTGCCACATGGCACTTGAAAGAAGAGATGAGATAGCTCATGTGTGCTCCAGTACATTTTAAAAATTGAAGGGAAACTAGTCATGATAGCACACACCTCTAATCCCGGAGGTCTGGGAGGCTGAGGCAGGAGGACTGCAAGTTGGAGCCTAGCCCAGGCAACATAGCGGCTTAGGAAGACCCTGTCTCAGAACAAAACATAAAAAGGTCTGGAGATGTAACTCACTGAGAAGGCTCTGGGTTCAATCCAAGTACCAAGAGAAGAACTGAAGGGAACAAAAATTAGAAGATTACTGTTATCCACTACATCTGAAATTTTCTCTGACACCTAAAAAGGAAAACCAGTTTTTTCACGTGGCCCGATTGTAGTATAACCAACCTCAGGTCTGAGCTCAAAACTACGTACTTTGAATCAATGTTGAAAAGGAGAAATGACCCCAATGCCTTTAATTTTCTAAATTGATTCTCATGCAATGTATATAATATTCATATCACCTGTAACCCTTAAAATCAAGACTAATTCCAGAGAAGGGAGCTAGTGTAACTGCAGATCACCATTTCCTCGTTTTCTCTGTGAGGAAAATAAACCACAGCAAACTTTTCACTGCTCAGGGATATTAATTTCTGTTCTCTGTTTTCCTGGTGTCCCTGAATATTAACGTTTAGTTTTACACACATGGTGATGCCAGAACGTCAACAGAAGGCAGCCGCGTGCACTTAGCGTGTAGTACACATTCCCACGCCAGAGGCGCAGGCCTGTGTGTGAGTGTGCAAGGTGTGGCCTGCACCATCCAGAGTGCGGCGTGATCTCAGCACCTGTGTGGCCACTGGGTAGGAGCCTGGCCAGCGGCTCTCTGTCTCTCTGCTCCTGGGTACACGAAGCACCTCAAACCAGCACCATTCAGGAAGCACAGGGTGGGCTACACCTCCCACAGAACAGTCTAGGAGACTCACTCCACCATCAGCATGGATTCATTCAAACCCCAAGGGGCAAAAACTCCAAAGAAGTAGGGCCTGCCGGACCCACCCTCATTCATTAACTGCTCTGGGTCCCCCCATCTGGCCACACACTCCCAAAGCAGAAACTAAGCTCACACACTTGCCGCAAGACCCTTGCAGAATCATGCCTCACCAGATTTTTTTTTAAGCATCCAATTTATCACTCTGCAATTCTAAGTGTGTGCAGAGTGTCTCTGTTCTACTGCCCAAGACCACCTCTGCTCCAGGACCTCACAGAGACAAGGCGAGATGCCCACCAGTGAATGTACCCTCCAGCTATGGTATAAAACACAGCATCTGTAAAGATCATCTCAGCCTAGATACTTTTAAAAAGTCATAAACACCACCAGCTTCCCAATGCCATCAGGAAATGTCAGTGTTTGATCTGGAAATAAGAGCAGTGTGGGGCACACAGCCATCAACAGGGCCGCCAGGAAACTCTACAGGGACAGGAGGGGGCTGATCACCCCTCACCCCAGAGGCGAACCTCTAACTAGTGCTTACCACTCCAGGGCTTTGTCCTGCGCACACGCGCACACACACACACACACACACACACACACACACACACACACAAACCCAGGAGCAAGTCCAGTTCTAAGTCTGGAAGCGCACTTGCCCCGCCTTTTCCTAAATATGCAGAGTGGATTATTGGACTGGACCAACTTGACTGGCAGCTACCACAAGCTTCCTGAGACCAGCCCACTGGCTAGAAGGACACACACCGAGGACTTGACCTGACTGCCTTCCTCAGATGCCCATCTCATCTTCACATGGTGAGAATGAGGGCAGCATTTGTCATCAAGTTCTTGATTGGCAAGGCTTACTCTGTGCCATATTTGGCCTCAAAAAAACATCCCAGTGACTCCCAAGCATTTGGGGTTCTGCTGCACGACCGGTGCCTGTGCTCAGCCTGTGCTCAGCCTGTGCTACCTGCTCTGTCATGAAGTTGCAGTGGGAGCCGTGTGTGTGTGTGTGTGTGTGTGTGTGTGTGTGTGTGTGCGCACACACGTGCGCATGCGCGCGTGCATGGCAACGTCAGGGGCACCAGTGGCACCATTCAAACAGGTGAGGAGGTGCCTCCTATCAGCCTACAGAGCCAGGTCTCAGAATCACCTCTCACAGTCCATCAGTGCAGGGTTATGCATCACTGGGCAGCAGGCTTCCTGGCTCTGTCCCAATGCCGTTCACTGTTGACACTCTCCCTTGTCTCTGTCCCCCTATGTTGTGCTTATTTGGTAAAACTGTGGGTTACACCTTCCTAATAAAATGTCCCAGTAGGATAGGTCAGTTGAATTAAATTTTTGCCTGGACAACTATGGTCAAACTTTTTTGTTTCCATTATAAACATAGAGCACAGAGCATTAGTCTTACATCTTTCTTAGTCTTAAAAAATATAAATATAGAGGGATAATTTGTACAGGATGTATAGGTATGTACACCTTTAATATGCATGAGAAATTGGGAACAAGTTTATGAAACTTGAATCTGAAGGAAGCCTTCCTCCGAGGGCTTTTGAGGAAGGTGCTGACCCCTGGAGTAGCGCCCCCAGGGCCTGTGCACTCGGGGACCCTGACCTGGTGCTGAGGGTCAGGACGGGCAGCACCCCTCACTGCTTCCTCTCCACAGGCTGCTGGAGGCAGAGCTCGCTCCCCGCCGAGACGATGGGCAGACTGCTCTCCAGGTGGTGGTTGATGAGGTGGCTGATGCTATCGAAGACCCTGTCCTTCGTCCGGATCTGCGAGGAAAGCAGAGCAGGGTGAGCACATCCGACAGGCAGAAAAAGAAGACCCTGTGTTTAGAGTCAGCTGGACCTCTGGCCCTCAACGGAGGCTTCCCATGTATCAGAGATGCTCTCTGGAAAGAGGCTGGTCTCTGACAGCTGCATCTACGCAATGTGTTTCATCGGTCTGTCCCTCCCAGACCTGGCCCCAGAGGGTGCAGCCCGCTGCCCCTGGGCCCCACCTGCCTGGTTCCTGTTCTCTCTGACAGCACTGGGCAGCAACCCACCCCCACCCCGTGCCCTCCCTGTAACTCCCTGGAGCCCTTCCGGAAACCTGAGCCCACCCTTGCCCATGAGACCACGGGCTCCCCCAGCCCTCTGGGCTTTGCACAGCTGCCCCTGGCCTGGAATGGGATTCTGCCACCAAGACTCAGTCCCTTCAGGGAGCCCCTTCTCCCTTCTGCTAGGCCCTGCCCTTCCAGCGCCAGCATCCTGGGTCTCGTACCAGAGGAGCTGCACGCTCCACCCAGCCTCCCAGGGAGGGTAAGGGTTGACGGGCTGTGTTACGCATTCCTGGGCTTGCAGTCCCAGAGCCTAGTATAGCACGTTCACAGTAACTTTTCCTGAATAAATGCACAGGAAGCAGAAGGAGGTTTAACTTGTCACCCTGGTAGAAGGCCTGCACCATGGCCCTGGGACCACCAGTCATCTCCAACCTGAGCAGGCTTATTCACTGGTGTAGGCTGCCCCTGAAGAAGCCAGGTGGGGCCAGTCAGTCTCCAAAGAGTCTGAACACAACCTGGGATGTGCTTTTCTGAAAAGTGGGAGACTGGGCCAGGCTTGGTGGTACACACCTGTAATCTTACACTAGGGAGGCTGAGGCAGGAAGATCGCTGTGAGTTCAAGGCCAGGCTGAAGTTCACAGTGAGACCCTGTCTTTTTTTTGAGACCGTCTTAAAAAAAGAAGAACAGAAAAGGGAAAGAAAGAAAAGAAAAGAGAGAGATAGGGCCAGAAGTAGACAGCCTAGCTAGGCCCAGACCCCTCATAGGTCACACACATCCAGCCTAAGGGATCCTTTCCCCAAGTTCCACGCGTCACCGGGTGCTCTTGTCCTCCCGGGGCAGCCAGCTTCCATGCTCTCAGATGCTCCCCAGCTCTAGTCACAGTTGACAGAACTTGGAGGCCACCAAGGTGTCACTCAGTGGGTGACGGATAAACCACAGAACATCCATGCAGTCGAATACCATTAATCAGGCACACAAAAGAAGGGAGCCATTGTGTCCTGAAAAGACATGGAGGAAACCAACGCCCACTGCGAAGTGAAAGGGGGCGTGTGAAGAGCCCAGTTTCCATACGAGTCCAACTGTAACATTGTACAAAATGCAGAACTGTGGAGAGGTCAACACGGGCAGTGTGGTGGCTGCCAGGGCCAGTGGGGAGGCAGGGAGGGGTCAAGCAGGGTCATAGAAACACTCTCGATGATGCTCTATGCTGGACGCAGGGCAGTAGACACCAGCAATGAGCCTTAGGTAAGCTAGGAACTCGACGCGATGTGCCACAGTGAGCTCAGCAGGAGTGACAGTCCGTCTACACTGTGGGCAGGCAACAGGGAGAAGCGCACAGGGCAGAGGACAGGGTTTATACAGAAATCTGTGACCCTTGTACTCAGTTTTGTTTAAACCTAAAACTTCTTTGGAAAATAAGCAGGGCATGTACTCCCAGCACTCTGGGAGGCTGAGGTAGGATGACTGCAAGTTCTAGCCTAGCCGGGACAACTTAGCAAGACCCTGTCTCAAAATAAAAAAAATTAAGAAAGGACTGAAGCTTGGTGCCCTAGGAGCAATCCTCAGTAATGGATAACAACACCTACTTAAAAAAAACATAAATGAATAGATTAAATATTCAACCTGAAAGTGCTGAATGAGAGGCTTCCTGGGGAAGGAGGTGAGGTAAGGTTTTACAAAAGAAAGAAAATTAAACAAGGCCACTTCGGAGCTCCAGAAGTTGGTGATAAATTCATGGTAAGGAATTTCTCCTTTGGCTTTATTTCGGTAGACCATTATTGCAAAAAATTGGCTCCTTGTTTTAATCCACATCCTCCAGGCAGGTTCTGAAACAGGTTAGTGGGGCGACCCTCAACAGACATGTGCCCTTCACTCTGTGGGCTGTGGTCAACAGCCATCACCCGGGGTCTGTGGGGGGAGGGCGGAGGCGAGGCTAGCCTGCTGAGGGGGGGACATTCCTGCCAGGCCAGAGGTGGGGTGGGCCCCCAAGCCTTCAGACAGCCACAAGCTACTTGTCATTCCTATCTTTCCTCCCAGGTACCCCTGTTGGCCCCCAAAAGGTGGTGGGAATTTAAGGGATCTTCCACTGGCCATGACCTATGCCTAGGGCCTGACAGCTTCTGGGGCCAGGAGAGGGGGTGGTTAAAGCAAGATCCCCACAGACATGGGAATCCAAGGAGGCCCATGTCCCTTTTCTAAAATGGTGCAATATTTGCATATAATCCATGCACTCCTGTATACTGTAAATCATTTCTAGGATACCTAAGGATACAAAGAATACCTAAGACAGTGTAAATGCTATGTCAATAGTTAAGGGCATAATAAAAGAAATAATGAAAAAGTCCACACATGTTTAGTGCACAGGCAACTTTTTACCCAGAGACATGCAGTTGGCTGACTCTGCAGAGGTGGAACCCACACTAGTTCCTGTGGACCATCACCACCAGCTCCACCTTATAAACAGTATCTCAGGATCCCTGCAGCTGGGCAGGATAGTCTCGCATCTTAGGAGTATAACTCTGGGGCTGTCTCTGTCCCCAAAAGCTCAGCTTTGATCCTGGCCCCACTATTAGGGAAGCTTAGGCTACCTTGAGAGATGTCCAAACTGCCAAAGGCCTCCACAGCAACCCCTGATGGGTCACAGAGGAAGCCTTCATTCCACTGCTGCAGGGGAGGGCTGGGACCACTACACTCAATGGACCCAAAGCTGTCTGCACCCCTATCCCACACATACCACCCCCTACCGCCTGCCTTCAGCAACCAAAGA